>JYDO01000066.1:0-213346 GCA_001447755.1 Trichinella papuae
TTACTGTACTTACCGATGGAGAACTCTAAAGAATGAAAAAAATACCCAGCATGAGCAGATTAATTTCACATGAATGGGCAATTTATTTAATTTCCTTGCATTTGTAATTAATTTTTACCCCCGGCTACTACGTTTACTACTCATTATGCAAAGCGCCATTTCATCATTGTTAATTAGCGAAATTAAATTAGAGTAGCCACACATTTGGTATCAATGAGAAGCTGAATGAGTAGGAAAGATGGTAATGGGGACGGCATTCCATGAAATGTCTGCCATTTATCGAAGAAAAGACTCTGAATGCATGCTTTCTGATTCGCAGATATTAATGAGTATACAACGGCAATAATTTGATAATTAATTTTGCATTGAAAAATAATCACATTTCTCGAAATCAATTACTATACATGAAGATCATTTTAAAAATATATTCATTTTGATTATGTTTATTAAAAAAGAATTGCAAATTATTTTTTAATAATTAAAGTTATTGCAAAAATCAATTTCAACATTTGTAATAACATTCGTGTCTTTGATATCAATACCAATTTAATTAAACTCTGTATTTGCAAAAGAGTATTAATTATGGGGTTTGTCATGACATGAAAAATTCCAATTGAATAATAGTCCATTTTTGAAAATATAATCGTTTTTGATGAAAATTTCCTCATTTGAAGTGAGCATTGTTAATAGGTGAAAGTGTCGCGCGTGACCGAAAAGCGAAATATAAATCTCAGACGCAATTCCATAATGATCATTTTACCATGTTTCTGAAACTATAATTTCAAAAAAGAAACAACTAGCAGAATAATTCATAATTGAATGACAAATTCAATGTTGCAAGACAATTAGAGAAATCTATTTGTAGTTTAGAAACATGAAAATTGTGAAGCAATTACTGAAGTTATGCTACATTATGAATGGATAACATGTGCAGATGCAAAAACTACACTATCATCTGGTTGATGCTAGCATTAAAAATAAGCTTTTTCAGAAATGTTGCTTCTCACTGATTTTGTCCTTTCAGTGTACAGTACATGTAACCTGGTATATGTGAAGCAAATCTTTATTACTTGGTGCATGAACATTTACAATGATAAATCGAAACCCTGAAAGTAAGGATAACACATACTTTCTGCATTTGTATAAAATTAAAAGCGGATAACTGTAAATATAATGAGATTTCTGCGGAGTAAAATAAAATTAAATATTACTTTTAAAATTAAGAGTAAATGGTAATCACTTCCTTTCCAGAGCCTCGTACAAGAAGCACTCGATCCAAGCCTTCAGTCAAAGCCTCTAAGTATTCAATGTAGTTCGCAAGTCCTTGACGTAATTTTGGTGGCCGTGGCAAATTCACAATGACCAGCTGACTTAAAGAAGATTTGTCTTTTATTGCTTTGTTCAGTTTCATAGCTGTGTGCATTTTTCGAACTTTCCGCTGGTCCAAATTTGCAAATTTAGTCGAACGGCTATCTTTTCGGTTTTCGTCAACGGCAAATCGAACTCGACTCGATTCGTTTGAAGAACCTTTAAAGTGAATACCATTTTCCGTTCCTTCCTTACCCATTTCCGCTGAAGAAGAGTTTCGATTCATTTTGCCACTTTCTCCTTCCACATATATCTCTTCTATTTCTTCCTCTTCGGCATCATCACCATCAGTTTCATCTCTATCATCATCTTCTTCTTCTTCAATATCGTACTCTTTTACAGATGCTTTCTCTTTTTCTACCCTTTCTAGTTCAGTTTTTGCTGATTTTCCTGCTGAATAAAATTTCAGATGTTGCAATGACAGACTCATTCTTTTCTCATAACCATCTATGGGAACGGTGACTGACTTCTGCAGCAGCTTGTTCCCTTGTTCACAATCGCCTTTACTCTTATCAGCCAAAGGTCCATCGATTTTTGCCGACTTTGGGCGACTTCGGTGACGGTCGACTAATAATTGCGGCTAAAAAAATGATTTTCAATAACGCAGATCCCCATTCAAATTCTAACAATTTCGTCTGTAAAAGCAAAATGAACTGCAATATTCTATCGCCCTAATCTTGCTAAATGCATGAAGCAGTGGATAAATTTGAGTTCGTAGAACATCTAAATTACTTTTATATAAATAAATAAATTTATGACTCATAAGTGTATGTAAGCTTAAAGTACAAAAAAAAATAGTAAAATCTGCTTTTATACGTTAAAATACATGAACTGCAAAGTGAATAAGTGAATTCTCATGCTGCATTCTGAATGCTAATATTTGTTTCCTAAGAACGTAACCTGCAACTCATCCATAATTGATGCAAATGTATGACTAAATTCAACATCAGTGTCAACGTGATTTACCTCTTGTAGAAGTTGTCGACTAGACAAATGCAAGTCCAACGCCAGTCGCGTCCGTCCTTCCATCATCAAAGTACGCTCGTATGTATACGCAGATATTGTGCTATCAGCTAGTTCGACCACATCAACGCTAGCGTTGATGCGCAATTGATAAACCCAATTTTCTAAATCCTCTTTCATTTTCACGCTATTGTCATGAAGCTGTGCCACGGTGAATATACGAAGCTTGCACTGGCGCCAAACTTTGTGTTGACGAAGCAAAAACGGAAGCAACACCAGTAAACCTCCGTCGTGTATGATCCACCAGACATCAATGGTGCCTTGCATACGATCACCCGGCTCTGGAAATTGCGGTAATCCTTTCGGCACCAGAAGACACATGTCAACAGTTGCTGCTCGATGCACGGCATCTACAATTTCACCGCTTTCAATTTTACACTGCATAAATTAGCATTTTACTTATTGATTTTATTTAAATTAAAAATTGCAAAATTTTAATATTCAACAGGGTTGCAGTGACGTGAATGTGAACACATTGATCATACCTAAAAAATTCCAATAATCATCATCCTGTTGATGCACTGAATCTTTCCAACTGGATGGCCAGCCGACTATCACTGTGTTCGGTCTGAGTCCACCAATTCCAATACTCTGTATGAGCGTGCTGATGTTCTCGGACAGATGTTCACACAGAACAACATTGATGAAGCCTCGCACTTTCGCTTCTTTCAGTTGTTTCTTCAAGTCCTGCAAAACAACATACAAAATATCTTTATCACTTCAAGCGACTGTCAAATTGCGTTACTTGTTTAATTGCTTCAGCCATTTTTCGATCCTCAACATGACCAGGATCTCCTTCAACAATCGACGCGACTATTGTCAATCCTTGACCAGCTTTCAACTGACCGGCCAGTTGCAACATCTTTGCGTTCACATTTTTTCGTTTTTCATCCATTTTCAATAGTACCAACAATTGTGGTCTAATAAAAAATTTAAAATATTACTTCATTTGGATCGAGAAAATGACACAAACAAACACAGACAAACAAATCTCGAGTACAAAATATGCATTAAAGTAAAATTCATTATCGGTTCAATTTTTTTCGCCGCAAAATATTTTTCTATTATTAATTTTAAAAAAAATATCCTACAAAGTATTTCATTTTTGAATTATTAACAAAGAAAATGTTTTACAAAATGATGCGAAACACAAATATCCTTTGCTTCGATAGATTTATCCACGCAAGTATGTATGTTTGCATGCACGAGTCAGTAGGCGCACGTTTGTGCGTATATTTTTATAATTAACATACCGCCAATTTTTCGGATGTTGGTTTTGATCGTCTTCAATTTGCAACAGGCTGTACTGGGCTGTTGACAAAGCAAATCCTCGCAATCCATCTCCCCATTCTTTGTTAGCGCTAGATTGCAATAAACAGATGATAACAATTAAACAAGTTGCTTTTAATAAACAATAAAATAACAATAAACAAAGCATTTACCCTTTGTATTCGATGTACTTGTAAATGGTCGCACAAAGAATAAGAACCACAATCGCGTAATACCAATGCGTTGCGAACATTATGAATAAGCACAGCAAAGCACCGAGCAAAGAAAGGCTCCAATGGTAGAGTTGATATCGAGGACGCCAATTTGGAGCATTCATCAAAGTTTGCATGGCACAGACAAGATTCACAAAACAATAGCACATCAGAAAAAAGAAATCCACCACCGGAGCAATGTAATCAATTCCGCCAATAAGAATCGCGCCTTCAGCCACTGCTGTTGTAATGAGCAAGGCGTTGAATGGTTCGTTGTAGCGGGTAACTCGGCCAAAGATGCGCAAAAATGGTATCACGTCATCTTTGGCAATTGATTGCAAAAGTCGAGGTGCACCTGAAATCAAAAAAACCCAATGAAAGCTTGGAGCCAGGTTGAAAATTTATCCCATAATTTACTGCAAAGGCATTGCAACGCAGCGCCGAACGTAGAAGTAAAAGAGCCAATCAAAATAACCCACTTGGATGGCCAGCCCATCAAAGCAACCACCATATCACCACGCAAACTTTCTCCATATCTAAATGAACAATAAGGGGTAAAATTTTGAGTTTCAGAATTTGATTCAATTGAACAAACACACTGTCTATCAATTTGAAAATGATCAACACGATTAAAGAAACAAAAATTTGCATACAAATTAATTTTCATGCTAACAAAATGCAATGCCAAAGTGCTTGTTACAATCAACAAAATAAATCTCATCTCTTACTTGTCTCTGAGCAACGCTCCGTGCATAGTTCCCCCGAATATCAGCACCAAAGACAAATAAATAAATGAAGTAGTTATCTGCGCTGCTATTGTACCAATTGGTAAAGATTTGTGTGGATTTTTCAAGTCGCCTACAAAATTCAACATATATTAAGTAAAGATTATAATCTTCTGTAAAAGTAAAAATCTATGATAAATTTCTTCTCCAGTTTCCATTTTAAAAAATTACATCCTCAAAAATATACACCAAATGACAACAATCTTTCAAAGCATTAACTTAAAAAATAAAAAAAAAAACATTCCATTACCTGACATGTTGGCACCAGTAAAAATTCCTGTAACTGATGGATAAAAGATGGCTAAGAGGATGAAGAAACTGGTGGTCAGGTCTTGCGTCACTTCCCGTCGATGATTACCTGGTGCATTTGGAGTGACATCTCCGTAGTTCATGTAATTGTGTGCCATGTTTTCTGAATAAATAATTACAAATAATAATACTGCTTAATAAACACCATTTTGTGGGATGTGAATAAAAAGAAGAAAACAGAAAACAAACAATAAAGAAAAACATACATATACACGTGCGTATATAATTATATAATTGCGGATTTATGAAAAGGAACTTTCATTACGAGATAAAAAGAAATGGATTATTATTGAAGTTGGTTGTTAATAAATTAATTTAAAATTAATTTTTAATACTAGGTAAAGAAAAAGAAAAATTTTACCCCAAAGCAGTGTGTTGGAAAAGCCTGGTATTCCAGGCACAACAGTAACATCACTTTGGTTAAAATAGTCATCGCAAATCATCTGCGATAAATCACTATCGTATGTGCAATAGGATGACCATATAGAACCATTTTCCGCTTTGTTGCACCAACTGGAAATGTTGTTTGAAAAATCATGTACGTTAGGTTTGATCAAACGGTTACCCAACATGCAAATTCTACAGAAGAAGAAAACACAGAATAAACGTAAACAATAGGATGAAGCAAGTATTCAAATAGCAACAGAAATAATAGAAAAGTATTGAGCCACTTACTGAGGGCTACTTTCAGCATTGGATAAGAACGCTCCGATGTAAACAGAGAATATAGAAATGGCAACACATGCAAGAGAGATTGGAGCAAAGAACTGTACAAACTTCACTCCCAACGCCACAATGCAAAATTCTATAAGCAACAAAGCTGTCGCGTAGACGCGAAAGTTGTTGAACATGTCTATTTCGTTGAATTCTGTTGCACTGCCAAATCGAGGTAACGATGGAGCCAGATACATCTGAAATAAACAATCCACAATTTGCATCCCATTCACAAGATCAACGTTCAATTTTTTTATTCAGTGCAGTTGTTTACTACTGAACTAAAAAAAATGCATTCTCTTCTTCTTTTTTTTTGCTTCTTAAATAAGATACTAATTAATATATTAGGAAAAAAAATAATTTAGAAGAAGATACTAATTAATATATATATATATTCATATGTATGAAGTAGATAAAACATAACTCATGCACTACACTACACTACACTACATGGTCTTGATAATCAACTGGATAATTTGTCAACCATCAACTGCATCTTCAAAATGTTCAATTATTAATAAATTATGAATTAAAAAAGAGAAACGATTTTTGTTTTATTTCTTTGTTTTTCATTATATTATATTCATTTGACTTTTGTCAAATGCATCACCTTTTCAGCAATGCAAATATAGTTTGCAAAAATTGAAAAAGAGTTAAACCAATTTAAAAATCAAAATTACAAAATTGTAAAAGAAAATTTACCAGTAAAATTTCCACCCCTCCTACAAGGTACATTGAAGTGGCGACCGCGTTGGCGAAGTAGTACAGTATGCCAATGGCACCGCCAAATTCAGGACCGAGATTTCTGGAGATCATGAAATAGGCGCCTCCACTTTCTATGACTCCATTTGTAGCAATGGCCGAAACAGAAATGCTCGTCAAAAATGTCTAAAAGTGAACAAACATAGCACAAAGTTATGATGATGATGATGATGATGAGCAGGAGGAGGAGGAGGAGGAGGATGAACAAAAATAAACAGCTTGAACGAACAACTTACACAAATGCAGCACAACAATACCATACCAAACGACTCTGCAATACCGGCTATTCCAACAATCCAGAACAAGCGCAAAAACATTTGAACGCCAAGGATGTGTTGAACAGTTGGCAAGTAAACACCAATGAGCGTACCCAAATTTGCATGCTTAAATAATTAAAAGCATAATAACAACAACGATTTATAATTATAGTACAAGCGAGCTAAGTCAAAAGTGAAATTTTCTTTTGAAAAACAAAACTTTTTTCAAATATATAAATTTAATTAATTAAAAATTTGGCAAATTTGAATTGATCTCACTTTTGTGTCGAATTCCGTTTCTTTCGGCCCAGGCAGAGTAAAAGAGCGAAGATAGGCAGCAATTGTCGGCATAGAAGATGCGTCATCTTCGTACAACGGCAGACCGTGCATTTGCATTGAACTTTGTCGACTGGATAATTTTTCCGGATGTTCAAAATGTTGCTGTTGTTCAGGATTCAGAGGTAGATTCTCCTCTGATACAAATGCGGTGAATTTTTGAGTGGAAGCGTCGGCGGGGCTTTTCAACCGACTCTTGATGCGCTTCTCTGGCAAATGAAGCTTCGGTTCCGTGACTGTATTGTCGTTAGCTGACATGTACGCTACTGACCTAAAATGGCAACAGAATTCTCCTGACACGACGAGAGAGGTCAAAGTTCAACCGTTTATCATTATGCAAACGCTGTGCATAAAAATTGGAAACGATTCGTGGCAAAGAGAAATGAACAAATTTGAATTTAAATTTCAAACCCCTCTCAGATCCAAAAAAAAGAAACCCCTCTGAAAATTGCTACAGCCGACGGTAATAATTGACAAAATTAAGTGCTTTAGCTGTATTTTAGAATGAAACGGCTACAATAGAATAATAAATAATAAAGGAAACTTGTCCACCTGTGGAAAAATCAGTGCAGCTTGCAAAATGCACAAAGCGATTATACAGACACCACCCATACGTACATACATACATACATACACATACATATGCTATGCAGGATTGCTTGATCAAATCGAACTTGTTACCTTGTTGTCAAAATGTTCAAAGCAACTAATGGGTGAATGTGGTAAAGAAAAAACGAAAGAAGATCAATCCATGTCGAACAACAAAAAAAATTCAACCTTCTGATACTAATAAACTTCGACATGCAATTAATTTATTCAATGAATTTTGAAAAAAGCTTGCTTTCTCTTCCTCTTCCCCTTTTTAAATATTCAACAACAATATGTGAGTAAAATAAATAAATAAATAAATAAATAATTGTGAGAGATCAGAGTGTGAAAGGTATAAGTTCCATTTCACTGGACATTCAATCAGAATGATTGAAAAGCCATTAAAGTCATTAAAAAGAAAAAAAGGAAAAAAAATAGAAAAATAAAACAGGAAAAATGGATGAAAAGCAAAAGAGAAATTAATCATCTTAATTGAATGGGTAAAAATTAGCGCAGAGAATGTGAATGAATGACTGAATGAAGAAGAATAAGAACATTGGCTTGAAACGGTCCGAATGTCGATCGATCCAAGCTGATCATTTTCAAAAAGATCGATTTCAGAAGAACAGCAGAACACGTTGTTTGTCCACTAATCGCATGTTCTGCTTATCCTACAGTACTACATTGACAACCAAATCAAAATCAGCATGCCAATATATATATATATATATATATATATATATAATTCGATCACAAGCACATGAAATAAATATTAATTTAAGAACAAAACAATCAATTCGCTTGTTCACTTTATGAAATTGAAAATTTTTTTTATAATTGAACAATTTGAAAAAGCAAACAACCGACCAAACCAATATCATCGCAAAGCACAAATGACATTGACAAAGTTTCAAACCAAGAAAACATCTTTCAATTTAATAAAACCAATTCCATGCAAATTCATGAATAAAAAATAATTTTCGTTACATAATCAATGAACATATTCATAAAATATGCATTTCAAGTAAACTGAACGACAGACAAAACAACAGCATGATCTCTTTCTTACCAAGCGCAAACCAATTGCCAAATAAATTATGCAAGGGAAAAAATTTTCGCAATGCCCAACATTCTGCTACAATGAGCAATGAAAGCAAATATATAGCATAGTGGAAAAAACTTGAATAAAAAGAAACAAAAATATAATCCTGGAGCAAGCTGTAACCTAGGAACAACAGAAAATGTGGCAACAAGCATAACAACAACCAAACAATAAATTTACACATTGCAATTTAAAATAATGGACAAAAAAAGAGAGAATAACTAACACTACTCAAGGTGTTAGTGTTTCAACATTTTACCAAATTTTCATGTTCCCTGTTTATCAAACTATTTGAAAGAAAAATATAATTTTTTTTAATAAAACCAACTTGTTTAAATCATTGTTTATAAAATATAATACACATACATACATATATATATACAATTATGTCTTGCTGATTCAGCTTAAAATGTAACTGACGATGAAGAAAAAAATGAAAAAAAATTCATAATTTTAACAAATTGTTGTTGTTGAAATTGAATAACAACAACAAATTTACATAAATAAACAAAACCTAAAGTCCAATGTTGAAAACAAAGATGCAATAATTAATGATGCAATGAAATCAATGATATTTTAAATACTTGATAATGTATTATTGTTGGTTGAAGAAACTGTTCAACTAACAAATCGAATAACTGTTCCACAGATGAGAAGATAAATTATTGCTTTTGAACCAATAATATGAGAAAAATTACACGTCAATTATTACAATGGTGGAACTTAAGAAATAAGAAACTAGTGAAATGATGTAAAAGTAATAGCAAATTTTTTACTAATCACGTGTTTTACCAATATATCTCTGAAGTAAAATTGACCAGTGAAAAATGAGCTCGAAAGCCGTTGCTGTACGGCGTATTGGTTCATTTCCAATATTCAATAAAAGTAGCAATGTATGTATATATATATATAAATGAAAAATAAAATCATACAAACAAACAACGACATTAATACGAATAATAAGCAGTGATATTCTACAAAGATGAAAGACAAAAATTGATCGCGCATGACAAATTAAATAAATAATAATAAAAGGTACAACATCAGCTCTGATGAACTGATTTACTTTGAAGAAGATAAATTGTAAAATATTTAAGAATAGAGAAGTTCAATTTTAAAAATATAATTTAATATTTGAAAAAATAACCCTTCATCTTTGAATATTTTGAAAATTGCACTGTTCAAAATTTCAGTATTTCAAAATGGATAATAAAAAAACCAACTAAAGCATAAAAGTGAATAATGATTATGTTCTAGATACAAAAACACATGATCACTTTTCTGAAATGCATAAAAATCAAATATCAAATGCAAAATAAAAAAAATTCATTGAAATCAAAACGAAAGCAAAAAAACAAACAACTCATTCTGAAATCAATTGAAAAAAAAGAAAGAAAGATCTTTGACCAATTGTGATCATCTACTTTTAGCATAATGCATTTATTATTCGTGTACTGTTGTATTGGTATTCAAAAGAAATAAAATACAAAATTGTTCAATTAGACAAGTTTAATAAATCTGCAACCTCTATACCAGTGGTTAATAAATAAAATAATCGTTTATTTTAATAAAGCATCAGAAAGTTTTAATTAAAATTAATAAAAAGCAAGTTTTCCATTTTTCACGTGATGCATGAAATCGATGAATGTAATTTTGAAAAAAAAAAGAGAGCAAAAAGTTATGTTCATTTGTAAAATTGTCAAAAAATTTAAAAAAAAAAACTGTTCGTCGAATTATTTGAAATAAAATTATCAAATTGCAAAATGTTCATCCACTGCCCCACTCAGTCAGAGACAGAGGGTCAAAAAGAGGAAAAGAGGATGCAAATCACGAAGCCATCTTTCAAAGCATCACTTATTGTTATTATTACCAATTTGTGTGGAAATTTCCAAAATTGCCAATAAAAACGTTCAACATCCAAAAGCAAGACCTTTCCCTGACCACAAATAAATTGCAAGCTATTTATTTGTCATAAATTGTCAAAAGAGAAGATTTTTTAATTGAAATCTACTTCACGCAAATAACAACCAAAAAAAAAAAGAAATTACAGCATATTGATTTCGCAATATATTTTTTGAACAAAAAAAGCATGTATTTTGAACTTCAAAAAACTAATTTTCCGAAATTTGATCTCTTGTGCAAATTGGAGAAACAATCTGTCATCTCATGCGTCATAACAGTTAAAACAAAATAAAAATTTCAAAAGTAGAATATTCAATTTTTAATTTTTAAAAAATTCCTCAAAAGTTGGAGAAAAAATATTTTCCAAACCCAGTAATGAAAAAAAAAATCTTCATCCAACAAGTTGCTAATAAAGTGGCGTTGAAAATTGAATGCAATGTTGTTTCTTTCTTTTTGCAGGTAGTATGGGAAGAGAGGTAAGAGAGGAGAGGATTTGCCATTTGTTGAATAAGAATTTCTTTCAACAAACAAACAAACAAACAAATAAATAAATAAATAAACAAGCAAAATAAGATGAAAAGGAGAAAAAGCAACGCTGAACACTGTTCAACAATGAATGAGCTTTTTTGTTAAACAAAGCCAACGAAAGTCAATCATTTACTACAATGCCGTTGGATTGCTGCTGCTGCTGCTGCTCAATGCTCTTATGCTCTTATGCTAGTTGTGAACTAGCAATGCGGAAAATTGAAATTTCAACCGAATATTAAAATTCAAATAATATTAACAGTTCAGTATTTTTCTTCTTGTGGTAAATGAGAAATATTGATCTGCGTTGAAATACGATGTGAAATTAGTTGGAAAATAAATGGATAGTTGAAAAAAAAAATATGAAAACTGTTTAAAATGCTTAAAGCATTATTTAATGAAAAGAGAGAAAAAAAAATCCCACACATGCATACATAAATTTGAATTGAATAATGAAAAAAAAAAGAAATTATTTTCATTATATGCTAGCTACATGATGTTATTTATTAGGTAAGAACATTGTTCAAAGCAAACAGATTAGATAAGAAATATTGAAATGAGAAATCTTTTCCATTAACAAGATTGCAAATTAGAAACGGAGAAAAAGAACAAATGAACGAATAGCTAGTTGCCTGCATTTGTGAATAGATGAAAATTAAGCAATTTCATAAAGTTTATTCTTCTTTCAACACATTACAATATAGTTGAACAGAAATATACAAATTGATATAGTTCGTAGAAGAAGAATATTCAACATGCCGGTGGAGAACATTTGCGCATAAATTCAACTGCTATGCTATTATTCAAAGATTTTCAACGAGATAAACTTTGCTTAATTTTATTCTACGTGACCAACAAAATATTGATTGTCGTCGGTGAAAAGATTTCATCCTCACTTCTCTCTCACGTTCATACACACACACACGCACATATATATATATATGTGTGTGTGTGTGTTAGTGCCATGTGCATACACTATGCATGCGTGCGTGTAGGAAATTTAAAGATAAATAAGAAAAGAAGTACATTATTTAAAAAAAAACCATTGCTTCATACGATATTATTAATGAGAAAATTCAACCTGATCGATAAGAAACATTTGTTATTAAATTATTATTACTGTTGCTGTTGTTGTTGTTGGTAGTGGTGGTGTTAAAATTAATATGCAATTATTAATATGCAATAAATTAATTTATAATAATAAATATTGCAACAAAGCGAACGTTTTAAAATGAAATTGCAATTCCATTTTACAAATAGAAAAAAATACACCTTCTTCAACTGACCAATTTGACTAACTATTTTATATTGATCCAAGTGAAATATAAATGCTGCTATCGCCGATTGCTGCTTGTGCTGTTGATGCATTAAAAAGCATTGCATAAATTCCAAATGTAACATAAATGAACAAATAGCTCACGTTTATCTATCAATCAAGCTTGAACGTCGCAAAACGACGGATCAAGACGGCTAATTTCTTCTGAACAATTAAGCCAATTTTGCGGATGCATCAACCAAAGCAAAGTTACTCACCAATTCAGTGAAATAACACCTTCTTCAAATAAATTAAAAATCAGAACAGAAATATTTAAATTTATGCATAGATATAATGATTTATATTCAATTCAAAGAATTTACATATACATAATCACAAACTTTTCCATTTCGAATATAAGACAAAAGAAAAGAAAGATAAATGTCAAAAAATTGAATAAATAAATAAATATTTGTTTATTTGTCGCTTAATATACGTGTTGCTATTTGAAACTTTTTGTTCGACAACATGCTTACAAGTTTCTGCAGAGATGCAGAGAAATCGATAAATTTCTCAGATTGCCCTACGCAGCCGTTGATCTGAAAATGACACTCCACCAAATCTTCCATTTACTGGTAGAAGCGTATACAATAACAATACACTTCAATTCAATCAATTACCACATGAACGCATGCATGCGCATGTTAATAGACGTGGTGAGAACATGCAAAACAATAGCACAATACTTGCTTGCAGAACATTATTGAACAATTGAATCACATTCAACAGTGTAAGTAAGAAAACAACAACAACAGCAACAACAAAAACTCTCAACAATTACATATTTTACCTAATTGATTACATTATCAATGGAAGATGACAAAAAAAATAAAAATCATAAGTAATATTTCAAATCTGTAACATGCTGATAACAACAATGTGACGAGACATCTCCAATTGAACAGTCAAAGTGTCCAAACAATGGATGAGAAACACCACCAGTGGCCAATGCAAAATATTAATCAAGCTATATGTGCATCAATTGTCCATCCTCTAATCCTGCTAGCTTGTAGCAGGCTTGAAAAGAAGCAACAACAACAACAAATAGAGAACTATTCATTCATTCATTCATTCATTCACAGCTCATGTACAACAAGTCGATAAAGTGCCACTACCGTGTAAATGAACACCCTCTGAACTTCAAAGTTCAATTCCCAAGGCATCGGATCTTTTTTTCGAAATGCATTTTTCGATTATACAAAAGTAATTTACAAAAGTGCTACAACAAAATGTTAATTTGTCCATATCTTTCCAGTTTGTTTACACATTAAATTAAGCATCAATTGAAAATGAAATGCATTTTCTAAACTCGATTATCGAAATAGACGATCAAAGAAGAAGAACGAAGAAAAATCATTACCATTCACAAAACGACACATATCTGCTAAATTACAATCTCCAGTTTGCTAATTAAACAACGCGGAAAAATTAAAAATTAAAGTTAAAAAAAAACTAAGGTGGGATGAAGGCATAAAATTGATTGCTCCTCAATTTGGCATGTAAATATGCACCCGTGGGATGTTCGAAAATGTGCCTTGAGAGCAGCGTGTGATGACGCAAACTTGCCAACGTTGTCCATACAAATCAACATTGTAGTCATAATCACATTTCCCAAAAATATCCGCCCAGCCAATTCAATAATGAATTTAATAAATACATTTCCATGAATTTCGCTACATTCATTTCCATTGACAATAATTTCCAACCTCCCCATCTGATTGAAAAAATAAATTTTGATAAAATAAACATTGAGCATTCAGATGATATTTTCTTTTTATTATTGAAAAAAAAGATATAATTTCAATATACTGCAACGCAGTAATTGTCATGAGGAAATACTGAAGCTGATGATCATTGAAAGTTTAACTATGGGAATATTTTCAAAAAATAAATTAATTCTTAATTCATTTAATATTGTTTATAATTATTACAGCATTATTAATGTTCATTATAAATAATTTAAACTGCACTACTTTGTTGTTCGTAAACATTTAGATAAACCCATTAAATTTCCTAAATTTCCACAGCATAAAATGTGTGTAAAGCACTTTTACAATAATCAAAAAATTTCAGATTAAAAACATATATATATATATATATATATATATATATATATATATATATATATATATATGTATGTATGTATGTATGTATGTATGTATGTATGTATACTGCTCAAATCTGTATTACTAAACTGCTAATACGACTTGCATGCATGCAGATGAATGTGAATATGAAAATGAAATACACCCATTGAAAGTGCTTCTTAGCAGATGTTTAATAGTCAATTTTTCATTTCTGAACAATGCACCAGTCAATGACTGGTACGAAGAAACTGAATAAACCAAAACCAAAAAATAAAATGAAAACACAAAATAAAAAATCAAACATAAAATTACTAGATCAAAAAGCATAAATCACTACATCGAGTTTATCACGTTAAAAGGCAAAGAAAAAAATCATTCCAGATTCAAATAATTTTCTATTGAATGACAATAATATAAAATAAATTTTACATGAATAAATATTAAAAAAGCAGAACAATATTTCTCAGCTGAGGAATAATTATTTTAACCAATACGTGAAAATGATTCTGTTGACATTTACAAAGCGGCAGTTATACTTGATTATTTATTAATAATAAACTGAAAGCAAATACAATCTCGAGATAAAAGTTTAAATAATTCTGTAAAATTATGTTGTTGTAAATAGAAATAAATGACATAATGAGGGGGGATGGGATAAATTACTTTTCAATATCCTTGGATATCTACATTCTTTTCTCTGACTGATCAATTTTACTATCAATCAATCGGCTTATAACATGCATCATGACATTGCAGTTTACAGTGCAATCATTGTACTGAAAATAAAGATGGATGAAAAAACAATTTATCTGCTTTCCGTTAGATCAGTTTATTCAATCTCAAGAAAAAATTTCATTGAAATATCTGATTTGTGATTAATTTATTTGTACAATTTAAATGAAAAAACAACGATCAAAACAACATAAATGCATTGTTACCAATTTTATTCAATTAAGAAAAGAACATATTTACACTACTGTAAATTAAAATCTGAGTAAAATTTTAAAAGACAAAAAGAGAACAGAAAAAATTATAAATCATTTCTCATTGTCCATCATGAAAATGTAAAACTGAAATAAAAGTTGCCAAAGGAAAAGTACTCATCAATATAAACCTATACATATATAAAAAGGGTCAAGCAATTAAAAAAATAATTGTAATTGAAAAATTGAAAAATAAAAAAAAAGAAGAATTTAATGATGTATCATAATCATATTGACAATCTTTGTCTGCATGCAATAAGCAAACGTCAAAGCCGCAGTTTGAAATAAAAAACCTGAACAAAAATCACTTGTTCAACTCATAAATGCCATAAACATGCAATAAAATTTAAATAATGTATGACTTATTTCATTGACAATAAAACTACACTTTTGACAATTTACTATAATTATTTCAGAAAAAATTATACAAAAATAATTCTTGAAAATCAGAATAATTTTCAAAGCTCCGAAACTTAAATGTAGGAAGATCAAATACTAGAATATATAAACATGACGAAATGATACATATGTCATTCTATTTATAACTCCGAAAATATGATAAAACATAATTTTTAAAAAATAAAATAATATAATATAAAATTACTTCAAACTACTGGCTAAATTAAATGTTTCACTTAAAATGAAAAACAATTTTCTCCAATTTAATTTAACACTCAAATGAATGATCATTTTTCATTAAACAATGAATATGTGAAAAAATTCAATAAAGCGTCGTAACCGCGGTTATATTACTAACAGTGATTGAAAATGAACAAAATAAATTTCTCCCAGTTTGTGGATTACTAATACAAAACTGAAAGTCTAATAAAATGTCAGCCCGCCTTCGAGGTCAACATCAAAACAACAGTATGCATTTTTATGCAAAATTATCTGAATCGCTGCTTTGCAAAGGAAAAACTATTGTTATCAGTTGAAACGCCAACACTTCGCTTGCATTTATTACTGTAAATTAGGTCAACCTGGAGCAAATATGCAAATCGCTGCGCTCATCTCATTATTATCAATAACAGTGATTGACTTCCTCATTTGTATAGATGGAAAAATTCACTTACCCAACAGTAAATATTTTGCGGCGATTATCACTTTCAGGAGATACAGTGGGTTCCTTCATTACACGTTCCGTATTCACAAAACTTGCTTTCACAAACTGAATCAGCTCTGCATGTCGTTACACAATAGCTGACAAACCATTGAACACAGAGTAACGTTAAAAATTAAAAAAAAATTTTTTTGTTTACCTTTAACAGTGGCAGATTATTCAAAAAGAATTTGTTTTCCGCTCAAATTGCAATGACGTACAGAATACCAAACTCGGTGACAAAGAACTGACTATCGTCAATTTGGGATTTATTGAACCACCATGACCAGATAAAGAATACAGAAGGATTTGTTGAAAATTAGGTCTTCACAATTAACATAAATGAAATATAATAATAAAAAGTTCTGTTGAAAAATAAATAAAGCTTATTTTATTTAAAAAAAACTTAAATCCATTATAAATTAAAATCAATTTATTTTTTGTTTACAGTTTAATGAAATATTCGTAAACAAATACATGATAATCGGCAAACTTCAGTTGCAAATGATAATCAAGTATTGTGGATATCTAGCAAGAAATTTCTTATCTACTATTTTAAAGTAAACAATCCGTTTTATTTTGCTGGACATTTTTCACAATTTGCTCTCCATAATTTTAATAAGAGGAAATTTATTTAACGGATCAGTAAAAGTTATAGGCTGTGTAAAAAACAACATGCTAATAGATTTTCATTTTTTGCCGTAACAAAATACTTTTTCATATTATTAAGATACTGTAACAAAGTTTAAGTTCCAAAACTTCTCCATTCGGAAACAGGAAGTCATTATTTTTACTCAAATTGGATAGGCAATATTTTACCAAACGGTTCAAAAATTGAAAGGAAATTTTCACACAAAAAAAATTTTCAAGCTGAAACTTTTCATTGTGGTGTTGCAACATATTCGCATAAATTCTCGCAACACGCACTTTGAATAAGCTTCACAATTCTCCTAAGCCGTTGAAAGTAGGCGTCAATATCAGCTTTGTTCAGCATATTTTACTCTATTAAAAGCATTTTTTACGGTAATTATCATACCTGATTTTCAATCATCATTTTTTACGTACAGTGTTTCGGTGGCATTTCAATCAAGAGTAATTCAATTTAACGGGGAATTTTTTTTACAAATTCGTTCATAATATTCAATTAATGTGTGAACAATCAAAATATAATTCTTCCTTAACCTTTCAATCGATAAATTTATTGTGAATTCGTAACTTTTTACAATTATATGTTCAAAAATGAAAAATATAATCTTTTTAAATACCAGCATGTCTCAGCTTTGTACATCTACCTGTATGACAGGTAGTATCTAGCTTTTTTCATCTAAAATTGATGAATATTAAAAAAAACAAATTTATATGTTATCAGATAAATAGAAAAAATGAAATTACACTATACAACAAATGGGATAATGAATTTGAAATAAAAGCAACATGAAGTAAATGAAATTACTCATGAAATGTACCAAAATATCAAAAGTTATTGTTTATAATGCTCTCGAAGTAGCAGAATATACATTATTAAATAAATGACATATTAATAAAATTAAATAAGAAAATATTAACTCATTTTTCTACATGCTAATAAACGTTCACTTTGTTATCACTGCTTTTAGTGATTTGGCTGCCTCTCAGATTAGGATTCAATCCCTTGTTTTTCCTTTGCAACTCTTACATTTCTCAGACGAGTTAACTTCTTAAAGGGTCTTTGTTAGATTTCATAAAATATGAAAACTGCTCAATCTACTTGTCGAATCAAACAAAGCTGTGGTTGAGTCAATTAGCAACGGCAATAACGTTATATTTATATATATATGATGAATCAACGATCATAGTTGCCAAGCATTTGCGCGTATTGCCCATTAAATAATCAGGCTTTTGATCATGTAGTACAATGCGAAACAAATCTCCTAAAGAAATTGTCGTCGCCATAGCAGAAAGCAGCTAAAATTCAAAGATCGAGGCTGATTGCAGAACAGATAAATTGAATTATACAAAGTGTTGCTTTAGGACATATGACAACAAAGACGTGACACTTTGATCAATATGCGTTGCAGTGAAAATGGAAAAAGGTGGAGCAGTAGCAAAAGCTGCGTTGTTCAAATAAAAGCACCAGCAATGTGAGAATTGGACCTGAATAATACGCTCACTAATACATATAGAGAACAAATCACAGATAAGGCGAATATTTTCACGGGCAATGAAAATATCTTTAACAAATGCATGTTTGTTGTAGAAATAAATTTGGTTGATAAAAACTGTGCATTTGAAATTTTGCAAAACATGCTAAAGTTACTCAAGAAAAAAGATTTTCAATGAAAAACTTTAAAAAATTAATACACAAAATGAGTTTAAATGAAATTTCAACGGCGGACTCAAAATTCCTTTCGCAATTCATTACAGTATGCACTTGCAATCACCTCATTGCGATTTTTTACTCAATTACAGTATAAAATAATACATGCAAATTAAAAAATGAAAAGAAAATTTTTTTTAATATGTGAAATTAAAAAAATCATAGTGTAAAATAAATGAATTATAATATTTTTTGGTCAAAACACTGATTGAACTGTATTAATATAATGATTGTGAAAATCACGGCCAGAGAAAAAGATATTTGACCAGCAGTGTTGTTTTGAGTAAACAGATATGTTGGCTGACAAACATGGTTCTACACGATAAGCAGATAATATTTTCAATGAGATTCTTTTCTTGTCAAAATTCTGATGTTTACAAAGTGTCGAGTGAACAAATAGAATAGATAAATAGCGTTAATGCTTAATTAAATTGATATGTTTGAAATTATAAACGGCCCTTTGTGTCGTTGAGCATTTTCACTTTGACAAGCAAAAAGTTGTTTGTGCGTAGAAAATTGAAGTTGAAACGAGTTGAATTGCAATGAAAATGAATTTTGCGGAAATTCAATCTGTAATCCAGTAAAACTTCAGCTTCAAATGATATTTTGAAAAGTAACACTAAATATATATATATATATATGCATACATCTCCAAATGCTGCATAATTTTAAATTAGATACATCTTGTATAGTTACAGTGGAAGAAATTTACTTAGCACTTTTTGTATAAGTGTCGGAAATTGAAGTGTTGTCACCATTTCGTTCATATCTTCCAAGCAAAGCAAAACAAATTTGCAAATATAACTCTTACATCAATAACAAACGAATAATTTTCAGCAAAATGAATAACGTATTATCAAATTGATGAACACTGCTTATAAATGAGTGTTAAAAAAGAAAAAAGTGAATACTTGTACATGACAGATGAATATAATGGTTCAAGAAGTCCACGAATTAGATCTCACCCCTGTAGCCAGGTACAAGGGAGTAGTAATTGTGCGAGTGTTGCTACTGGATGCTGTTGTCAGGCGTGGAACATTTTCAATGAATAGACTATTTCACCGGCGCGCATCTCTGATAGCGGGCAGTGTGTATTCACATTTGAGGCGTTTATTGGCAAAAGCAAACAACAAATCAGTAACAACAAACATTCTGCTACGTTTGTGAAATTTGCGCGCCGCTTTTTCAAAAGCAAACAACACACAGCTAGTCGATAGCAAGCTTCACTCACAGAAAGCAGTTTAGCATAGTCGACAACGTTGATTGAAATAGCAGGCTGTCAAAGTTCACTTTGCTGTCAAAAAATAGTTATCTAATTGCGTGATCAACCAAAGCAAATAATCATCTCATCTATTTCTTTGAAATATGGACAAATTTTACAAACTATTATTTTGATCAATTTTTTCCTAATTTCATAAAATCAATTTTAATGTTTTTTTTTTCTTTTAAATAATCATTCAATATTGAATAAAAATTTATTAAAACCTGCATTTCATATTTAAAACAAAAAATACAGTAATAATAATAATAATAATAATAATGACAACTGTAATTACCAGTTTGATTTTATTTCATATTATTTGTTACTTATGTAAATGTTTCTTATTGATATGAAACGAAAACAACAATAAAATAATATTTCGTTATTGAAATTTTATCTACAAAATAACCAACTTACACGTGTCAACGGATTATGTGCAAAAATTCTACATGGAGGAAATTTTGCACGGTCTATTTTTTTAAAAAAATGTAGCAGCCATTATGCAAAACAACAAAAAAACATCACATACACACAAATACATGCGCATCCAAAAAAAAATCTCACATACATGTGCTGAACACTTTGTTTGTTGTAAAGGACAATTGATATCACGGCAGCGCTGTTTTTCACACTTACCAAAATCAACGGTGTATGTATGTGTTGTTGAATCATCTGGATATGCATGCGTCTGTATGCTCATGTATATGAATATCACTGGAGTGGCTTTTCCAAGTGATATTGAAACAATGACCGGAAATTCAATAAGAGAATTAATACAGCATCGTTTTGCTGTTGTTGCTCTCGTTGAGCAAGAAAACGTTGAGGTTAAAAAAAATCCAAGGAGATCTTCCATTATCGGCCAAATAATGGACAACGCATATTATGCACACAACAGTGGTCAATAAAGTACAGCCCGACCGTGTCAAGTGACACAAGATTAACAATAATTTGACATCAACATAACTGAGGTAAAAGTAAATTTGTACAAAGTCACAGAGTGAAATATTGTTTTTCTCTTAAAAGAGCAGATAATACTAAAAGAATAAAAGTTGGACAGACGAAAAACAGTCTGCTTGCATTTGGTAAAATATTAAAAGTATGCAATCGATTCAAACATGCAATTTAAAATCCAATACATAAACGAATGGATTTTTGTGGAAAAAAATGATGTACAATAAAATACTAAAGTCATCACTGATATAATAAATAATCTTTCAGTATTTCCGGCAATTCCAGCTCTTCGACATTTTCCCGCGAAGGTTCTTTCATCTGTTTGCGAATTTCTCGACGACAAATTTCGCTTAAAGCCAGCGGTCTCGCTGTAAATGAGAAAAAAATAATAAAAACAATAAAATTTTCATTAAAAAAAAATTAATTTTTTCAAATATTAAGCTAACGAGCAAAAAAAAAATTAAACTGGGCAAACATATTTGCAGGAACGAACGAAAAAAATTAACTGATAAAACAATATTTCATAACCAAATCCAATCAACTCAAAGATCCGTTATTATTAAAAACATCTTGTATACATCTTCGCATCTATTCCAGTTTTATTCTTTATAATAAAATGAAAATAACATTTCGTACATTTTACGAACAGATTGGATAATTCAGATTCATTGCACAATCAAAGTTACAAATTTGCTACATAAAAATTAAATTAAACGTAAAAATATACACTATGTGTACACTTATTTATTCATTTACAGTACGTGTTTAATAACTTTCAGAAGGTATAAAACAGAAACTTCTCCAAATGTAATGAAATAACAATTGAACATTTAATACAAAATGAAAAAAGTCAACTAAAACATAATAATAATAATAATAATGAAGAGTAACCTCATGAAGAACTGCTATCGATAATTGCATAATGAAAAACAAAAAAAAACTTACGATCTAAACCACCAAGATATTGCAGAGTGACTTCACAGTGGCCCCACACGGCAGAGACAATTGGATAAACTTTAGTTCCTTGAAGCAACTCGAAAGCAACTCCCAAAAATTTGTTATCAGCAAAAAAGCTCAACGTACCCTGGTCCATGTCCAAAATCATCAGAAAATCTTGAGGTACTTTGTAATTTTCAATTTCATCAACAAAATTCGGATAGTTGCTGCTAGTTTTATAGCGCCAGTCGTGGTAGAGCTTCTTTCTACCAATATCCCAACCCCAAGAGTCGGCCGAAGCACCAACCAGAGAACAATAACCAGAAGAACGTAGAGGGGCATCGGCGGTAGCAATGCCAATCACAGCATGAGTGCCTCGTTGACACAGAGGCCAAGTGACTTTCCAAACGTGAAAACCCTTCGTGTAACCGACCTTGCCGCGAATACAATCTGTACTTTGTGCAACCGGATATCGATGGAATGTCAAAGGATCATCGTCTTTAACAAAAATATTATAACTGCGATCCTCTGGATTCCAAGAATTTGCTTTCTGAAAAAAAAATAATTCAAAACATAATACATAAAAACAAATGAAACAAAAATTAAATTCCACTAAACTACTGCAAAAAAGAATAGAGGTGTATTTTTCAAAGTTTCAAGTTATAAATCATGAATAAACATCAAATACTTCTGTTTCAATGAAATAAGAGACAGAAAAAAACTTGTACATTTCAACTGACGATACGTCACACTGAATATTAGCTATAATTGAAAATATAAAAACTGGTTCAATAATTAGAACATCACTTGCTACAAGATGTTCAAACATGTCAACATTTTGTGAAAATTTTTATTGCAAAAATATTCACTTTGGCGTTGCTAAAATCAAATGTCACTTCAATTTCAAAAAAAAAAATCTAAAAGGTTGTAAATAAAATCAATTTTGAATTTATTAAAGAAAAGAAATAACAACATCACCAAATAAATATTCATACATCATTTCATAAATAAATACATGAAGAAGTAATTAAATATTGTAATAAACAATCCTCCTTGTTTCCTCTTCAAACAGAACATTATACACAGAAGTGAAACTGATGCACCATTACCCATTTCCCACCATGTTCAATCATTTGATAACTTGCAAATAAATGCACAATGCAAAATTATTTTATTCATCTCAGCTAACCACTTTCGAATCGTCGTTCTGTGTAATTCAAAAAGAAAAATGAAAGTGTTGTCATAACACAGCTGCTTCATTCATTCTCAAAATTTCTGTGTAATCATTGCACAACATTAACTTATTTTACCATTCTAAACAACATTCAAACTGGTGCTACATTATTGTTTATAATTATGTTTGATTGATAATATTTAAATTTTCCATATCACCACAATTTTAAAATTCGATTTCATGTATTGGCATTCAATGAATAATGAACATAAATAATTTTTCAAATAAATCATTACTAAAATAAAAATTGTGCATCCATCTTTTCAATAACTATTTAAAATTACATTTTTAACATTCGTAAGATTTACATCATTTATTACCTGCACCTCAACCGACGGCAGCTCAGAATTCAAGATAATATCAAGACGACTTGGACGAATATAGCTTCGATAATTTGAATAACTGAAATTAGTGTTGGTGTCGTGATTCGATCGGTTGAGGCCAGTTTCCAATACTGATTCACCCAATCCGCGACTGAACAGTCCAGCTGATAACTTGTGACCCATTGTCATAAGCGCTGCCGTGTAATCTGAATATAAATAGATCATTAAATTCTTTTTTTAGGACTCCTCAAAACTTCCACTTTCGCAAATAAAATTCTCACATCACAACTGCTAATTTAAATCACAAAACAATTTGTCAATAGAATTTAATAAGCTTACAATTTTTCATCTTCCTAATGTTTACATATATGAACAAACGTAAAAACTAAAAAATTAAATCAAATCTGTAAATAAAAAATTCATATAAATTAAAATTATTGAGCTAATCAAAATTAAGCAGGAACTGTTGCAATAATAATATACGTGCGATCTAATTTCGATAGGCAATACACATCCTGCAAGAATTAGGACATGTCCTCTTCAGGCTAAGTAGAGCAGAGGTGGCCTGCATCATGCTTGCAGCATTTATTTACTGCAAATTTATGTTAGCCTAACAAACAACAAAGATTTAAACAAGCCTAAAAAAGACAGCACAAAGCAGTTGGCATAGGAGAATTGTTAAATACAGCACAATAAACAAAATATAAATTAACAAAACGATGAATACAATCGTATATAAATTAACAAAATTTAAAAAGTACAGCTTTTTGGACATTAGCGAAATTGGAATCTACATCGCATTAGATCAAAAAACATCCTTTCGAGTAAAGGAAATAGGTCAATACAGTAACATAAGAAATCAAGATAACGCTTTAGAATGTAAATACAACATGAAGGCAATTCTTACGCAGCGTGCATTTTGTGAAAATGAATGCTGAAATTAAATTTACGCACATTTAGCAATTTGAAACAAGACAAAATGTTTCGCTTTCGAGTCACATCAAATACGTATTCTAGTATTCAACCAATGAAATGAAATTTCATTCAACATTTACATGGAAATATTACAAATATATAAAGGAGAAAAATTAATAATAATTAAAATTTGCGCATTAAATAAAAATGCAATTATATTGCATCCGAAATTAAAGCTTTTTGCAGGTTGACAACAACAAAATATAAAAATACGTCATGAAACACCCACCCACACACACAGATTTTAAAAATCAAAATAACTTAACACAAATGTAAACGACATTTAGGACAAACATTACATTACATTTTATCAGGATTAAATTATGGCTACTCAAACTTGATTTTCAATTAGACATACAGTATACCTATGAATTATGAAAGCTAAAAACAACTTGCGTGAGATGTTTTACATGGAATGAAGCAAGGGAACGGTTTACAGAAAATTATCAAAAATTGAACTCGAAAAATAAGTGCAATTTATCAAAATAATTTCACATTAGTGCATAATAAATATCTAGTTGAATAAATGCGTAATTTATAAATGTTGGAAACACAGTCGAGGCATAAAATGTCTAGCAGAATAATATCACAACTGATGATGCATTGTCTTACATAACATAACACAACGTAATGATCATTATGACAAAAAATGCGTACCAATAAAAACAAGTAGTCGGCAGTAATTGAAAAATTTGATTAATATGAAACGAAATTACCATAGTGGACGTTTAACTGTTACTATCAAAAGTCACAGCTTTTTACCAAACGTAATAAATATACAAACAAATGTAATAACCAAAAAAAATACAGAAATACTACATCTGAATCTGATATGGTGAACTAAACTATCCGTTGCATACTTCATAATAAGTGATAGGAAGAAGTGGAATTTGAAAACAAGAATATTAATTATATTAGAATATCAAGAATATTAAATTTTAGAAAAATAACATAAACTAATTCTGACGTAACCATTAGTGAACAATAAATTGTGAAGTACATATCCAAGCACCTTTTTAACAATTGGAAGCGGAAGAGAAGAATAAAAAAACACGCAGGAATAAAATAAAAGACTTCCTTTACCTTCTAGTTCAATAATGATTACAACCTACAGTAGGGAATAACTTGATTATCTATCCTTAATTTTATAAAAATATTTTTTATTTTTTAAACTTTAATGTTTTTTGATAATATATTTGTATCTTTATGAAAATATTTATAATTTATGTATTACGTTATAAATTTATTAGCAAACATTTTAAAGGCTTGTTTTAGCGAAGCACTCTTCTGTTTACGTTCGTATGCTTAGTTTCCGTGAATTTCTGAAATTTATCATTTATTTTTATCAGTATAAAGTTAAATATTTGCACACATATTAATCAATTTAATACAACAAGACAACTGGGAAAAGCAACAATTGCACGTTCTGTGAAAGAAAAAAACTAATAATAGGTTTTCAGTGTTTTATTTATTGTTTTTTTTTGATTAATAGTAAATCACAGGAAAACAATTTGTTTATTCGACACTCACGCATGCTTCATCAGTACAGAAAATCTATGCTGTATTGTTCAATTTTATTAAGAATGAAAAACAATAAATTGTTATTTGTTTTTAAAGTATCTTCTGACAGGTTAATTACTTTATATTTATTGATAAGATCTTGTAGAAGGTGTAAAAATGGAAAAGCAAAATTTTGTAAGAAAGTTTTGATTTCACAAGTTTAAAATGTTTGAAAGTAAATGCAAAATGCACCATTTCTACACGAGTGTGCTTGTATTTCAGAAAGTTGCTTTTAAAAACTGTAAAACAAACATTCAATTAATGAATGAGATTTTTTTTTCAAATAATGACAAATGTATTGAATTTCCTTTTATTTCAAAAACATATTTTTGTTTTCAGAACGTTTCTTTATATATATATTTATATATCGCAGATCATCACCAATCCTCTGCAAAAGCCCTTATTTTAAACTGTGCTTGACAAAATATACTGGAATTTTTGCCCTACTCTGCTTTAAATGGAAATTGAATATTGAAAAGTGATCTTTGACGACAGGTTGTTTATTCTTGTTGCACTAATTTTCATCGCAGTGTTGAGTAAACGTTTAAATCACATTAATTCAGCAAAGAGCATTTTTGAAATTTAAATGCATTAGTCATATACATGTACAGTTGTGAATTTGGTGAAAACTGTGCTGAAGAAATTGAAATTACCACTGGCCAGTAAAGTTTGAAATGAACAATCAAATTTGTCCACATTTCAAAAATGCATTCAAATAATAAACAAAAGCTATCAATTTATTAATTTGCTACTATTTGAATAAAATATAATTTTCAGTTTTTTTCACTCTGCAATACAGTAATCTGTTGAAAGAATCCAGTTTTCATTTGAGGAAGTTATTTTTACTGTAATTGTCGAAACTTTGCCGAATATTTCTTCTCCATTTGACAATTGAGATGGAAAATGACAAAAAAATTGAATTAAAAAAATCTACATCCATTTATCTATTTTGTTATTTTAATACATTTTGCCAAATGTTTGCTGGCAAAATGAGATGACCAAAAACCCACGTGTCATTCAGAACGGATGGAATGAATGTAAATTATTATTTCATAAAGTTCATGAAAACACATGTTTTTTGCAATAAATTTTTTTCTTCAGTTTTAAAATATTGTTTTCTTTATTTTTTGTAATTTCAGTAAAAAGAAAAAATATTTTTGGTGACAATGTGGTGCAGAAGAAGAGTTACAAAAGTGTAAAAAGAAGGTAGAAAAGTAAGATTCACAGACAGTATGGAAAAATTAAATAAAAAAACGAAACAATAGCCCCTCAAAAATTACAACGAATTAAATGATGATTTTTAGAAAAAAACCTCCAAAAAAATATTTATTTGATGTTTTTTCATTAACAACAATAAGACAGTATTGAATACAACAAGTGGTGGTACAATTTTCTCGGTGGGGTGTGGTAGATGGCGAGCAGGAAATTTATGTCAATGTTGTAAAATCATACATATATTGAGAAGTTGATGCTCAATTTAACGGACCGTCCACTAATAGCATTAATCAAATTGTGCATCCGTTTTCGTGTCAGGCGACAAAGGTGACCAAGAAATTAGAGTACAAGGCTGCAGTTTATACAATACAAGTGGTGGTAAAACTTGAAAACGGTTTAAAGAAGGAAGCTGCAATTGTAAACTAGTTTACTGCCGTTGACATCTATCTATCTATCTATCTATCTATCTATCTGCACGTAATGATTTGCCAATTCATTCTCTTTCTTGGTCTTTTTTCTTACGGTTCCATTGCAGTTGCAGGCAGTTCGCATTTTGCCGTTGCCTCAGCTACCCGGTCTAGCCATTTTTGAGCGCAACTTTGCCCGCTCTCTTCACTTCTCTTGCGGCAACAAAATCCCACCAAAATATATTAAAATAATATTTTTCCTCAAGTAATTTTCAAAACAACAACAACAACAACAACAACAACAACATGTAAGTATTATTTATTATTTGCCCATTTTCAGTTGATTTTTTTTTCTTTTTGTTTTGGATATTGCTCGTGCGGAAAATTTTAATTTTTTAGGATAATTTCTAAAATAATGTTGAAAAAAAAAGAATAATACATGTAGTTTAATTATTGTACAGTTTCTTATTTGGAATAATTGACAATCATTTCAAACAATACTTGCACTCTCAGTGTTCGTGACAAATGACAAGAAATGACGCAAACAATGCATGTTTCGAGTTGTCTTCTTATTCGTTGGCTGTCAACAAAAACTGAAAAGCAATGTCAAATAGTGCAATCAACAGAATGATATGAATCATTTTTATTTTTGATTTCCACTAGCAATAAGTTTTGTTCATTTTAATCCCGTTGTTTCAGTGTGCACATTTCAACTCCTTTTCACACAGCCTACGCACGGTGTCTGTTCAAAATACCTTTTTTTCTTCAAGTTTTATGGCAATTGAATAAAAAGAAAATAATTTAACTTTACAACTTTCACCAAGATCGTGTTTCGAACTATTGAAGTCAGCAGAAAAGAAATAAATAAATCTTGAATATCCATCATTCGGAAAAACGCTATTTACAGTACTGATTTTTGCATGTTCACACGGTAAGAAAAGAAAAATATTTCAAATTTAAAATCGCATTTTCAGAAGAAATCATTTAATTTACAACATAATACTTCACAGGCAAGTTTTGCTCGAAGCTTTTTTGATATTTACAAAAAATTGGAAAAAAATGAATTGTAATATATTCGAACTTGATTTTTTTTTTCAAAATTCACTCCCAACTATCGACAACAGACAATTTTTCAAAAATTTTCACTCTTCTACACCTCAAAAAAAACCAAATTATTATATTATATTATAAAAAAAATAACACACTAAATCGATATTTATTTCTCATTTAACGTTGTTGGTGTTTTTTTGGGGTTTTACTTTAATTATCGTTGTATTAATTTTGGTCGACCCGTGACGGCGACTGTGAAACGGGGTTAGAGTTTTTGGTGCCCGGGTCGCGTTTCACAGAAGCACCACCCTACCGCAGCGTTGGGTCAGTTTTTGCTCGACGATGGAAAAAGAGCCGCTTGAAAAATTAGTTCACCCAACAATTTCAGCTAACAAACAGAGCGTTGAAAGTGCTCATTGTTTCTTACTGTACAATTTTCTTCCTTCAAGTAAATAGGTCGCAGAAACTGCCAGCCGGTCACCAGCGATCCTGTGATGTGAATTCTTTCTTTTTTTTTAAATTTTAAATGAGTATTTTTAAAAAAGAATTTCAAACAGAAAGAAGGCAAAATTGTTTCGATGGGGAAATTTGAAATATACTGTTCCGAGTGAGAATTTACGAGGATCCTTTTTTCACACATACACAAACAAAAAACCATCACTTTCATAATTGTAAATGGGAAATTAATAAAAAAAATTAAATAAAATAATCTTTTTTTAATATTACAAAATGTAATTTAAACTTTTAAAATAACTAATATTCATTCTGTTAATCAACTGATCTATCTTTACAGTTACATCCTAGCATTGATGAACAAGTTGCATTGAAACATTTCAATCCAATTGCATTTGTAGATATATACATTTGCAAAATTGATGCCATGAATTAATTAATTACACGAAATATTATAGATTTCGATGAATCCAACAATGCATCTAGTGTACACGACGCTGCTGTTGCTTTACGTTGACAGAGTGATGTGCAGCTCAAAGTGCAATCCGCGTCTGCCGCATTGTCGTGTATCACAAAATTCGAAACCGTATTCCAACCGTCCACCAACACCGACTCAACAACAATCGAAGTGCAAACCAAAATACCTCATACCGGGAAAAGCTGTTGATTGCAGTGAGTAAATTGGACCAACAATTTAAAAATATATACTCAAAGCTGGGAGATTATAAAAATTGCATAACAGGACATTTATTAAATTTGGTGATTTTTCATTTTCAGCCAAAACCAGCAGCCAAAAGGTCATGTACATCGACCCGAAGTCAGTTGTGATCACGCCCAATCCGATCAAAATACCCGGATGTTTCACGCTGGAAATGACCACGCATATCAAAGAACAAAAATTGCACAAAAGCTTTTTCGCCAAAATTGAATATACATGGTGGAATTTGCCACAATTTTCCCAGTTGCCGTGTCAGAACGCGACGGCCAACGGATGCGGTGGTTATGGAAATAATTGGTAATTTGCAAAAATAAAAAATAATAATAATAATTCATTCAATGTAAAACTGTTGCAGCTATTATTGCGACATTTGCAACAGTTTGAAAGAAGTTGGCAAAAAGGCTCAAGACGCCAAATCCACCAGCATCCTTTCCCAGTTCAAGGATGTGAGCTGCCCGACCGAGACCGGCTCTTACAAGCTGAAAAAGCAATTCTGCTTCCACGACTTTGGCGAACTGGACAAAGATGGCAACTGCGAGCTGGACTTCATCGAAAATGACCAAATTGCGAAAATTTACAAAGATGCTTTCCAAAATTTGCAACAGCTCGGCTATGTAAGCACTTTTCGTTTTCGCTTTTCCATCACTTTTCGTCAGTCAATCAATCTGGGCATGATTCCATTCAGGGAACCGTAGTGGCCAAGTTCACCCTTGCCCACAACGCTACGGCGGAACAAGAGAGGAAGAAGATCGACAAAGAGAAGCAGATAAAAATGGTCGTCGACCGTGAACTGGAAGCGAAAAGGAAAGAGAACGGCTGGAGCCTTTCCAACAGCGAATACATCGCTTTCCGTAATTGGTATGTCAAAGCTAGACAAGATTCATGGCATAGGTAAGCAAGAGCATAATCAAGCTACATGCTTCAATATGTTAAAAAAAATTTTACACAATAACTGTAAAATTTTCATTTCAGACAAGATTATTTGCCCTGGCTCTTGTATTACAACGAGATTGGTTGCTTAACAATAAGTTTCGATATTTGTGACAAGCAGCCGACGCCAGTCACCTCCGGCGATTCCTTGACATCACTTGGTCGTACATGGCAGTGCGTTTGAAAAGCACACCAACACCACGAAAACAAACTGCAATAAAATATTATTCATCTTCAAAAATTTTTGCCATTTCAAATTTGTTGACAATGTACAGGTTTTATTCAGCATATCACTGATGCTTTACTTTATAGAACATTTCCCAAAACGAACAAATATATATATATATATTTATATTTATTTATAATTCAACAATAACCGTAACAAGCAATTTTTTTGAAATAAACTGTACGTATTATTTTTTTTAAATAATTTTAAATTCTAATCCTTTACAATTAATTATGAATTACAGCCAATTGGAACTGATAAAAAATCCATTTTACAACAATTTTAAAGTTTCCATTTGTCAAGTGTTGATTAGTATGTTTATAATAATTCAAAAAATTTGATAATAATTGACATCATCTTATCCTATGAACATCTTCCTCAAAATTCCATTTCTATGCTTTATTAGAAAATTTTTTCACACTAATTAATTACTTACACTGAAAATGGTGCAATATCGTACTAAAATGCAAATATAAAACTGATTTCGTCCAGTACTACTCTGCTTGAAAACTATCGAAAACAATTCAAAATTTGCTTTCAGCAATGGTAATACGCAACACGCTTTTCACCCTCATCTTTTGTAAATTAAAAGCAAAAGAAAAAATTACTCAATTATTGCATGCATATGCAATCAAAATTCACTGTAATACCTACGACACGTAGCGTGATATTTCAATTTAAATAAAACAGTCATTGGTGAAAAATTGTACCACTGCACCAATGCAAAACTTTTGACTGATAAGAATGAAATGAAAAAATAAAAATTACCGAAGCAATAGTGTTTTAACATAAGCAAAGAAATTGCAGTGGTTCACCAAATGTATGCTTATTCAATACAACCAATTGTACAAAATGTTCATCGTTAATATGAACGACGATAAATAAAAATAATTTGGCAACTCAAGAAAATATCAAAAATGTTTTAGAATATTATCATCTGCAAAAAAATTGAACATAAAATTTACTTACCTCATGTTTCATACGATCAAAGTAATATTATATTTTCAAAAAATTATGCAAAACAGTATATCCGACAGAAAAGGGTGCATTGGTGAAACATGCAATAAATAAATGCAAATGTTACTTGTTTTGCAGAAAAATGAATTATCATTACATTTGATATTTACAAAATGTAATAATCAAGTTTAAATTTATACTGTAATTTTCTTAGTATTTTTGGTACGCGTTGCTTCATTTCAAGCTGATTACAAACATCCTGAATACTATAACGCTTAAACTACTCATAAACGATATAGAGAAAATATCTGAAATTGCACTTCATGTCTCTGTATATGTGTCTGTGTTCAGTTTATTTTATTCGTATTTGTTTCTATTTTTGCTGCAGTTAGATAATTTTGACGCAAATATTATTGTTTCTTATTATACGTTTCAACTTCAATGGTTAATTCATTTTTATGCTTTATTTCAATTTAATGAACTGTATTTTTTATGTAGATTTTAATCCTTATCAAAAAAGTAGCTTGTTTTTTTTTGAAAATGGCATTACATTAATAAATTTAATGCTTTAAATTTCATTTTTAAGACAAATGTTCCGATTTAGCAGAACTGTATTTCGTATTTGTCATTTTCTGCCACTATTTAAGTATTGTTATTGCAGAACATTGACATACGGAAACAAAAACTAGCAAACTTTCTCCTTTATTTAGTAATTAGAATTGTTGGTTTTATTGATGCATTACAAAATATTTTGTTTACTTCTCCTAGTTATGGGTCAGTGGTGGTCATCAGCTTATGAAGGTTGGATGAATCCGTCTATAAGACCTGATCGTCAGAGACCGCCATTATTTGATCCGTTATATGGATTTCCACGTGGTCGAAAGAAGCGCCAGATGATCGCCACCGACGAAGAAATGGATGCATGGCAACTGGAATATCGAGATAGAGATTACTGTGCTCATTTTTACATCAATCACCGTCGTTGTTTGGATAACAATCGACCATATGCTTATTGGAATTGCAAGCATGAACGACACGAGTTAACAAAATGTGAGTGGGAGGATATGGTATTGCGTGTGAAAGAATTTGAAAGAGAAAGAAGATTGTTAAAAAAAGAAAAGATGTTGAAAGAGAAACAAGCTGCTGCTGCGGCTCAATAGTGCTATATTTAATTATTTCACACTGTTTACATCATTTTTATATTTTATTTTGCATTTTTGCAACATCTTAATAATAGTAAAGTTTTTACTTAAATGTGTGTAAATATTTTTGAAATACTGTACATAATGATATTCAAGATCATATCCTTTTTGTAAGAAATGCAAGTTTTTTCTCAATAATGTCATTAAATGTAGTAAATGTAAAGTTATTTTTCAATGCTTTGAGATTAATATGACAAGATTTATTAACTTTCACTAGATTTTTTTCTGATTTAAATATACGCATAAAACTTTGGCTAAACAGTGACAGAATTACTGGAAGTTTCGTACAGTTACTGCATACTGTGGTGTCATCATATTTCATAATCACGCTTTCAATCTGAAACCAAAATTCAGAAATATTCTGATCAAAACAAAATCTAGGAAAGATCAAAACTAAACATCTAGTGATGCTCATTAATGAAAATGATTTCTCAGCGTGGAAGACATTAAAATACAGTCAGCCCTCAATATTCGCGGATATGATTATTCACAAATTTGTGATAAGGTGACTTATATTTCTGCAAGAAGCGGAGTAAATGAAAGCTCTTGTTCTTTATTTAGCGTGTCAATGACCATAAACGAATGGTCTCGTTCAGAATAACGATGAACGACGTAGATCAAAAAGCTGAATATAACGATAACGACTATACCAAACTGAAATTCGGATTATCCGCTACTGATAAAAAGATAAAGAAAATAAATAAAAATTAGGGCGAAGCAAAAGCAGGAGCTGGGATCGTGTGGTTGGTTTACGGCGGGGTACTCACCGTTTGTCCGCTTGATTTTAGCCTCCTTTTTTAACTGGCTGTTCACTGATAGACCATACTGCATTGAACACTAATTGGGCGAATGACTTGGAAAAATTTATTAGCTGTTCAGCTTTGATCTGTTATTGGTTTATGGTTCTTTACCAACTTTTGAACAAATATGGGTGATCTGCCACTGACTTACCTTATATGGACATGGATAATCATCATGGACGTCTTTTCTACGAACACAGCTTTTCTGAGACAAATTTTATTGCTCAAATGTGAAAATTGTAATATTTTCAAACTGAATTATTTAGGCTTCGTGTTTGAACTTCTATACATTGGTCAGCTTTTAGCTGATATTCTTTGTGGCACCAATGCCTTTTGTTGACCAAACTATCTTAGCAAGGCTCATATTTATTCTTATATCACATGCCAGCCATTTTTTTCAATTTAGAGATCGATCAGCTGCCGTGCCACAATTTTCTCAAATTTATAACCATCTTTTCCATATTTATTCATTGTTATTGTATCATATATATTTGCACGTTGTGCATATTGTAATATAGTTCTCATTCGTTTGTTACTGTAAAATAAATCGATGTGTAATATATATTTTCCTAGGGCTAAAGCGCGTACAACGAATAGCGGAAAAATTTGTATACAAAATATTCCGCTGATCAACACAAACATAAAGAAATAAAATTACTAAAGCAATAAGAAAATGAATGATAAAAAATGTGAAACTGTAAAACATTTCATTTAGCCCATAATTTAACAAGAAATGAATATAAAATATCACTATAATTTGCCCTATAGCGTAAAAGAATCATCACCGTTTTGTGCTTCAAAGCACACACGTTTTGACACCTAAGAGCTGACCTCAAACACAAAGCATAAATAATTTAGTTTGAAAATACAGTGGAAGTCTGATTATCCGTTAACTGATTATCCGAACACCTGATTATCTCAACACTTTTTGACTGACTAGTTAAAATGCATTGTTTATGAATGTTACAATCAACCTGCATTTTACTAATACTGTAACATTCTGTTGTTGAGTAATTTTTATGTCCGGTATGTCTACTACTAGAAAGAGAAGGGTTTTGAGTTTAGAGCAAAAACTATAAGTGTGTAGACTAGTGGAAAGCGGCGAGTTGTTCAGGAAAATCACTAAGAGTTTTGGTGTGAGTCTGTAAACAATTTCAGATATGGCACAAAGTAAATCTGGTGCTTTTTCAATGTAGCGCTGAAACATATAATCAGCCGTGTTAATAAACCTTCATGCAATTTAAGTGAGTAAAGGACAAATAACGTCGCATAATAAACAGAATGTCTACTATCCCGTGTCTAAAACTGAGAATGACATTTATAAACGCTTTAATTACGTACATACATTTAAAAAAAATAAAAACGTCTGCTTATCTGAAAATCTGATTATCCGAAGGACCTCCAAAAATCGTGACCGTAATATTGTCCACTGTTCCACCGTCCACCGGAGAGTTCCACTGTATTACAGTTTTTCAGACTTGGGCAATGAAATTTGTCTCTGAAAAGCTGTGTTCGTAGAAAAGAAAAATGATGATTATCCATGTCCATATATAATAAGTGACTGGCAGAGCAGCCATATTAGTTCAGAATTTGAAGAGCAATCATCATCTAAAGACAGATGAAATTGCCCAAGTCATTCACCCAATTAGTTTTGAACGCAGTATAGCCTATTAGTGAACAGCCAATCAAAAATGGGGGGGGGCAAAATCGAGCGGACAAATAATGAGTAAATCATGTACAGCAACTGCGGTCGAACGATTCCTGAATTGATGGTAAGCTTGGCAACTGGACCAGGCATGTCTGCAAGCGCAGAACGTGTGCTCCCAGGCTAGCACAGTACAACACAACGCGAAAATAACGCAAAATTTCAGTAAATACGTAACTCATGATGCTATAGGCGCACGCAATGGCTAATGTCTGCATATTGTTCATGTTCTGTTAGTTTACCAAGCAGTTCTTTAAGTTTATACTTAGCTTTGGTCCTCCTATGCACTGTTACGTCTCTGTGTTTGTTATGGGCCAGAGCTAATTTTGGAAGAAGTGAAAAAAACCTTTCAATAACCATGTTTTTTAAACAAGATGTGTCAGAAAGTCCATCCACTCTGGTAAGCTTGTACGCAACAACATCCTAACAGTTTAGACTGTTATGTACTCAATCGAATGAATAAAAAAACTGGGATTAATACTTAACCTGCAAATCAGTTGCCCTTCTGTGATATCCCAGGCAGTTTTGAGACAGTTGCGTATGACTATAAGGAATCAGCAGAGCGTATGAATAAAAATGGTTAGTATTAACGAAAATTCAACATTCGCAGTATCGCTGGAACTCATATATCTCGAATGTTGAAAGACACTTTTAAGTCTTACTGTACATGTAAAATACAATATCAGAGTTAATCTGAAAATTTTTACTGTCTGCAGAACATCTTGAAGTAATGTTGATTAATGATTCTTATGTAAGTATAATTCTATATTTTGTATATTTACAAACTAAAGAGCGTTTATGAAAGAATTTTAAACTTTCACATTAAGCAATAAGAATGTTCAGGTACATTTATTTTACAGTATATCATTTTCAGATTATTCAGTTTATGAACTGCCCGTCATATCATATTGTGAAATTTAATTAAATAGTGGTAAGTTACATTTTTTACTACTTCTACTTACATATTTTCATCGTTTTACGTCTCTGTTTTCTTTGTTTTGCTTGTTCTTATTTTTCATTCGCTATATTAATCATTCCTCTGGTGCTAAGTTTCCCTTCGATGCATTTCTTTCTTTGGTAGCCCAGATTGTCCTGTTTTTGAAGCGTTTCTCTACTTCTTTTTGGTAGGTCTGTCTCTATTGGTCATCATCCAATTTTTAGATTTACTTTGCCGCTGCGTTTTTGATTTTCTCATCTATAAAATGTTATTCTTTGATTTTTCTTTGCAGATGTTGCCATGAAGATGGTGGAAACGCATCTTTTAAAAGTACAAGGCTTCAGCATATTGCGTCAGCTTTTATGTATAATTTCTGTTTTGACTCTTTATGGCAAATTCACAATATTATAGACTTTCTATTCAGCGCGCTAATTGTTCTTTATATTTTCCTCCAGCGCACGCTTCTTAGATCCATTCCTAAGGACAAATTAGCAGCCAGGAATATAAGTTAAAAAGTAGTCGATAAAATTAAATTGTTACTTTCTAGTTGCGCTTTAGCGCTCTTCTTTCTTGGTAATCAGATGATTCAGTTAAGTAAAAAAGTTTTCATTGCCTTTATCATCATCTTGAGACAGTACAGTTATCATTCTACAGTCAGTTGCTCATTATCATTACGGTAAAGTATTGATTAACTTTTTCAGTGACAGAATAAGATCAGCAATTGATATCTTTTTGAAAGTGACAAACGCCCCAACAAATTACTTGTTCAGATTACATTCTGTTAGCTGCTGTGGTAGGCATGTAATGTCACTCTCAAATGTGTAAACTTTTTTACAAATTTTCTGAAGCATCTGGTGAGCCACAAGAATTACTGAACACAATTCAAGTTTCTTAGGATTGCGCAATTTTCAACGCCTCTTCTTCATCTCTGATCACCTAGACACATGTGCTTTAATATAAAACATCATTTGTTTGAGGACAACATATTTACAGACTCAGTTTCAAGCTTGCGTTACGGAATATCAATTTGCCAGGTTCTTCACTTGTGGTTCAGATATAATAATGATCAATGTCATGAAGCAACTCAACGCAAGCCCTTCAACACTATCTAGCTAGCACCAAATACATTAATTGTTGGAACCTGGCAGGGGAATTTGAATTGTTCAAACCGTATGACGTTGAATTCATAGTTTACAGATGGTCTGGTAAATGTTGGTTTCCCCTGTCTGCCTCTGTGATGGGTATTTACCATACGCGCACGTCATGTAAAGCATGCTAAACCAGGGTTCTTCATGGAATTCAGTTTTATTCATCAACTTGTTGAGCTGCAAGTATTTCATGTAAAATCTCACCTTGTTTTGATCAGCAATACGGTGGACAGTTATGGTAAAGATGGCAACTGAATTTTGAATTGTGCTTTTGTGGAACATGTCTTAGGACTGGTGCATTCTTAGAATCAACATTTTCCTCACTTGACAAGTGCTGCTTAACTGATAAGTACGACACGGTTGAATATTGTTAGCTATTCTATACTTCTCTCTTGTAGTTATAAATCTGTCAGTGCTATCATGCAGTGTCAGCAGGAATTGATTCATTCTGTTGGGTCCTATCCATCACATTCATTTAACATTTCTTCATGGATTTTCTTGCTCTCTCTCTCCTTTTTTCTGTCTTTGTAAATGATCTGCATGTATATTAAGTCTTCTTGTTTTCTTAATTTTCACGCACACCGTGATTATTAACAATGGCTACTGCTTCTGCCCACCTGTTCATTTCATTTTGTTAAAGCGCTACTTCATTTTCATTTCTGTTCCAGATTTGCATTACCACTGTTGCTACAAATACAGATTTATCAAGGATGTCTGACGGTCATTGCATCATACTAGTCTTTTGATTGTTTTTTCAACTTTTTTCATGCCTTAAAATGTTGCTGTTACTAAAATGAAATATTAGCAGTTTACTGCTGTATCTAAATTGTGCATAAACTATTGATAAATTTTCATACATTTCAGGCACTTGCTGTTTATGATGAGCAACTTCAATTTGTCCAATTCTGATGCTTTATTACTAAATGGTGAAGGCAAGTAGCATTTCAAATTTATTTTTTGCATTCACATTTTCATTTTATGTTACTACTATCTAAATTACACTTACATAAATCATTGGAACCAAATATCTACTTGAAAACAATAAATAAATATGTATATGTCATAGGCAAAACGCGTCCTTAGGCATGCCGCAGCATGCCGGCAAACCGCGGCAAAGCTGTCAATTGAACGTGACCTCAACTAACTCGATCACCCTCTTGTTGCTATTTACGCAATGTGCTCTTCCAAAGAACGGTTTTCATAATGCCATCCCCACCCCTGATTAATATAATGTTTACTTAGTAATCAGAAGGGGCATGGTGTTCTCTTAGCCATTGCCCTGGGAGGCTTTTTCTTATGCAGGTCACAAAATTCACTGCAGTTTTGAGCGCGTTGAAATTTAAAAATAAGCGGATAAAAGGAAGTTAAGTATAAAAGCTAGTTAGTGCTGATCCAACTTTCCTAATTAGTATCTGATATTTGATTTTTCTGCTCCTATGATTTACATTTTTAATGAAAAACAGTCTTATTCAAAGCACTGATCTTGTTCCGATTTATTGCCATTCAAAATGCTTCTCTTCAACGGTGCAGAGCATTGAAGGATATGGAAAATCAAACAGCATATTTCATCATTATCTAACATGAATGTATCACAGTTAGCTTTCAGACATCAAATAATAATTTTTTTGGATTTCATCTTTTAGATCCAAAATAACCAGAGAGTATTTTTATGTTCAACGGTGTTATTAATGTAGCTTACATGGATATATGTTTTTTACAATTTTATCCCAGAATTTTTAAACTTTTAGAGAAAATTAAAAATATTAATCTTTATTAATATCAGCTAAAGGTTGCATTAAATATAACAAACAGATAGAGAAATGTACTGAGGTAAAGTCACAGAAATGTGCATCCTTAGAAAAAAATATATGCAGGATATACAGAAAAGGATTATCATTTAGAGGCAGGAAAGCAGTCTATTAACAAGAATTAGAGCAACAATCAAATTGCCATTAATGGAACTAGCATTAAAGACTGCTATTAAGAGAGGAAAGAAGGGAATCAAGGGAAGAGGATATCTCTAAGACCACTCGCTCTGCAACTTCCACAGAAATCTCTAGGCATTATGAAGACACAAACTGATTTATGCTTAGTAAATATTGGTTATTCTCTTTGTGCATCCAGTGAAAACAAATTACAAAGTTGCATGCAATTAAAAAATAATAAAATCACAGCAGCATTTATTACAAATTCTTTCAGGCATAGATGAAATTTTTGTTGATCCTATCAATAAACAATTAAGCATTAAAGTAGATCAAAGTTATAAAAAGTTTCCGCATATAGAACAACCTCAATTCAATCCTAAAGAAAAGGGCATTATGGCAGAAGAACAAATCCATAAAGCCCCTCAAGCGAAAAAGTGAATTTTCACTGAGTATAATGACTGTTTAAGCAATTTTTATTAGAATGTGCATATTTTAAATTTAGTAAATTTTTTTAGTTGCATACTTCATTGTAATATTATAATATTTAAGGCACACAGAACCGTGCAGAAAACCAATTATTGGACAGCAGAACTGCTACCGCGGATAATACCAAGTTGCCAGAAATAATGACATTCCCTGAATTTCCTAATTCAACTGATGATGGCAACGCTAAATTACTGGATCATCCTGTTAGAGAAGATAATAACACAGCTTCTTTTATGAACGAATATTCTCCAGACAGCTTCCAAGATTTACTTTCATTTTCAAATGAATTTCACTGTAATTTTGAAAAAAATGGCAATATTGAAACTCACCCATGTAACTGGCCGTCTGGAATTTTTGACGAGGACGGCTTGACGGTTAATGATAGTAACATCCTCCAGGGAACTGAAGGCACTGATGGATCTAGATGGAGTGCTTTTTCTCCAGTATTTGATTTCAATGCAGAAACATATTTGAATTCAGTACCAGAAATGGTACAGATGATGAATGACCAATATCCACCACAGGTATTATCTTAGAAACGGTTGTTTTTTGAATAAATAGGAACTTTTCAGAATGACGCTGACGCTGATGATGGAAACAGAGATTACAACAATCAAAAGCAGCTAATGGCTGAACAAGTTAGCAATATGGACGTTCCACTTTTCACTGACAATCTTACACAAAATGTGTGCACCACTTCAAATGAATTTACGTCACCGTCCTGTTTTATTCAAAGTGATGTTCAAACAAAATTTACATAATTTCAATTCAGCTGAAGACTTGAGTTTTAGATTTTCAGCAAAACGAAAATGGACTTCACATTGAAAACTCACAAGATCTACAAATACAAAGTGATACATTTGAAGCAGCTGCTGAATTTCTTATCGATAATGTGATGCAACCTTCCCCAGAAAGTACAGTTGGAATACATCCTTTCGAGCACAGTTCTACACCTTCTAGTGTTGCTGAGAAGAGCGCTGAAGGAACTTTTCAGAATAAAGCCTATGCTGATGAAAGAAATACAGATTGCAACAATCAAACGCAGCTGACGAATAAAGGAATTTGCAATGTAAACGTTTCACATCCAACAAAAGATGTGACACAAAACGTGGGTACCACTTCAGTTGGCTTTACGCCATCGTCTTGCTTTATTGAGGGTGATTTTCATGCAAAATTTACACATTTTCAGTTTAGTTAAAGAGTTGATTTTTAGATGTTCAAGAAAACGCAAATGAACAGAAGACTGAAAGTTCACCAGATCCACAAATACAAAGTAATACTTCTGAAGGAGTAGCTGATGACTCTACTGGTAGTGCAACACAAACTACACAGGTAAAACTTAGTGGAACAAATACTTCTAAAGGGCGCATGCTCTCTTCTATGTCAAACGGTCTTAAAATGGATTGACGTTTGAAATTAATAGCAATATAAGCTCTATGTTCAGTAGTCTTTAGAAAGGATGTTTGAAATAGTGAAAATATCCCTGACATAGAAGACTAAAATAAAGGCTACCATATAGTAGCATATATTTTTGTTGATATTTATATGATTTGAGCAAAAGAAAGCTAGACTAATGACTATTTAAATATTTGATATTTAAGGACACGGTGCGCAATTTGAAAATAAAAATGCAGTTATTTTTTAGAAGTTTGAATTTTTCATTTTATTACGATGAAAAGAATTTTCCAATTACCACTAAATTTTGAGTTTTATGTGGATAGTTTTATTTAATATAAAATTTTAGTATTGATTTTTCACTCTGTGCTTTTATGATTTAGTCAACTACTAAATTGCAAATGCAAGTACTTCATGAGAAAAACGCTGAGGCCACTTCTCACGTGTGCTCTCAGTGTCAAAAAACATTCCAGAATGTATCTGTTTTATGTAAACATATGAATCAATGTTTGAAAAGTGATGAAGAAGAAAGGCATGAAAGTCTAATGGATCTTGCAAGAGATACAAACCAGTCAGCACTGGCGGCAAGTTGTTCGCAAGCAGTACATCAACCATGTAAGCTTAGTAATATGGCTACCTAAACGGTCCGTAACATCTCCACTGTAATAATTCATAAACATTTTTGATGCACATCCTCACCATATCAATATAGCATCCTATTTTTATAATACAGATCTGACTTTAATTTTCGCCATGTTTTTCTTGTTCTTTTGTTTCCTTTATTGCATGGTAGTCTGTTTGTTTATTATTAAATTAAAAATCAGCAGTTTTAGGTGAAGCATTAGAAAAAAGTCCGTGGAAAATGTGCGACGTATGTAAAAAACTGTTCAGTTGCTACAGTGCTTTGCATATACATTATAGAAGGTATTGAAAGTAATTGACGTTTATGGAATGATTCTTTAATAGTATATTTTAGTCACACGAAAGAAGCGCCATATCAGTGTGATATTTGTGGTCGTCGATTTACGACGAAGTTCAGCAAAGATCGGCATCTTGAATCGCAACACTTTATTAAGCCTCGTCGCTGTTATAAAAGTCGTAAATGAATTGTAAATCCTGAAGATGACATCTTACACTAGCATACAATCATTGCTGATTGGAATTATTACATTTGAATATGATGTAAACGCATTTTTTATTTGTTCATTTATTTATAATAAATGTAGTTATTTGATGCTGTTATCGCTTTTAAAACAAAATTTTACTTTCATGAATGAATCCATAATTGCTCAACATATGAAAGGAAAGCAATGAAAGTAATATACTTTTCTGTTTTATACGGATGTCATCTTTATATTATAAAATGCTGTTTTCAGCACCACATTGCAATTGTGCAAACGTAAAAGATTTCGTTTTAATTTAACTCTTGCGGTTAATCTGTGATGACATTAGGAAAAAATATTTATGACAAATATTACACCATCAGATTCAAGCAAAGCATGCTAAACAGACGTCAAAGGAACAGTCCTCCACAAATAAACAGTATTAAGGAAAAAATTACATAGCCAGATGATGTAAAGAAAAGTTGCCGCTAAAAATGCTTCATATAGAAATTTCTCAATATTGATGTAGAAATGTAGAATATTCAATACTGTATCTAATGATTTTATGACCTCTGTCATAGCAAGAAAATGTAGTTTTCTTATATATGCTAATTTTAACCAAATAATACTTCAGCATTCGTTATGATAATCTACAAATTATACATTTTATTTTTAATATTATCTCTCTTTCTCTCTCTCTCTCTTTCTCTCTTTCTCTCTTTCTCTCTCTCTTTCTCTCTTTCTCTCTCTCTCTCTCTCTCTTTCTCTCTCTGTGTGTGTATGTATTATATAGGATATATAAGAATATATACATACATATATATATACAAAAACTACTGAATATTAAGTAAAATAAATTAGAATAATAAGAAAATTACACGATGAATTTGAAGCATTAACTGACACGAAACTTTAAGCATCATCTTAAATATTTACTTGATGATCAATTTATAATAAATATGCATATGGATCATTATGCACAATGCTGAATTTCACACACCAACCAATTTATTTTGCAGTAATTAAAACTGAATGAGAAACAGTAAATCAAATAATTACGTAACGTGTGATGATTTATAATATGCTCACGTTTTCAAATCTTACACTTAGTAAATAACCAAAAACCTATATTTATATTTAAATTGCAATCTTCTGTATTGGTTTCTGAGCATCACATATTCTCTCTTTGGTAAGTACAGCATGAGAATCAATAAGATAATTGATAGACGCTAGTTTTTCTTCAACTCCACAAAGTTGTGCATATGTGCAAAAATAATTGCAAACAGATGCTCAACTTCAGCAGCACATTTAAGCATTGTGTGAAAAGCAGCTGCTGCATTTTGTTGCGAATTAGCAAAAAAAATAAAATTAACATTTTTTACAATTAAACATTTTTAAATGTCGATGACATGCCTGTTTACAGAAGTATTATTGTGCAGCTATTTGTTATTGTAGCGTCGCTATTTTGCAATCACTTACGTATTTAGTATAATCAGTTTGGCATTGATTAATCAGCAGTGTTTAAAATTGATTTTCCTGACCACGCATTTACTATACTGTACTACCGCTAGATCAGCAGTCCTTCGTCAAGGAAGTAAATATTATTGTTCAGTGAACAACAATGACTCTCAACTGCTTTATTCATTTGAAATGGCTAAATACAGCAACTTTTGTAGCCCTAAGTATGTTTCCCTTTGATAATTGCTCATAAACAATATTTTTTACAGTTTTTTTGAAAATTGATGCGAAGACGATTGCCGTTGGACAGCCGTGTATTCCTAACTCTGCTGCAGCTATTTGTCAGTCAGATTCTGCACATATTGAAAATTTACCAAACTCAAGGTATGCATTATGTTGCCATAAATTATTTAAAACAGTAATAACATTTATTTCAAGAAATTGCATACAATATGCTTTTGATATAGTTGCACATAATAGAGTTTTGAAATTGAAAATTAGATCAACTCTCTAACATGAGGCAAAAAGACAGAAAATTATCAACTTATGAAATAAGTATGTAATGGAAATGTGAAATTGAAAGTAAATATTAGCCATAAAATAAGAACTAAATTCTAAAATTGTTAAAGCCGTTTAAAAATTGCTTAAAATTCTGTTGATGATTCACAATTTCATTATTGATGTTGATTGCTGTCAACTGCATCAGAATTGAAGCCTTTGAGTAATTTGTTATTTCTTAATTGCTATAATGCACTGAAATTAGGCTCCTAAAGACACGCTTGCTATCAGTTCATCTATTTTATAAACTTTCCCATCACAGTAAAATTTTCAAAGGGTTCACTATGGTAAGAAAATTTTGCTGACGTTCCTTCACTGTCTTCATTGATATTTATATTGATTTACCTACTTGGTCATTTGCAAATATTCGTCATGAGATTTGTTCACATGAAAATACCATTCATTGACGTATAGGTCGGAAGATTGTATTGGTTGATAATGCATTTTGAAAGGGAAATAGTTTGACACGAGCAAAGTTAGCATACATATATTTATGAATGTGGTTATTTGTAGGTCACAAATAAAGACGTGGACAACTGAGCAAAGTCAACCACAAAATCGAGCAAACCAGCAAACATTAGAATATGTAAAACAACAAATTTACCTAATAAATTTTCCATGTAATAAGTTTAATTTTAGAAAGTCGAGAAGAAAAACAACGAATGCTCATCATTTCAAAGAGGTTACTTAATTAGTCAGATTATCTTAATTTTTTATAAACTGCAGAAGCGATAATGACTTGTTCATAAAGATGCCATGAAAAGGTTTCAATCCAATATAAGCATTATCTACACGTGCACATTTTACTAAACATCAATCACAGTATTTTTGAAATTACATTGAATTAATACTAGCATTACATTTAACAAATAGTGCTTTTGTTCAAAGTTTATGCATGATATTTGTTTGATAATAATAATTAAAAAATTATCTTAGGAAAAGATATTCTACAAAATGGTGCAAGGTGCAATTTTATAACTGATCTTCAGCAGCCATCAGATAGCGCGGTGAAATATTACACATGTGTTCCAGATAAAGCCAGCAATACCTGTGGTGTATGGAAATTGAAAAAATGTCCAAACAATAAACGATTCAGATTTTCTAAGCAAGCCTGTGTTGAAGGTAATTGCAAAAACACTAGCAAATGGCGTTCCAGCGCGTTGCTTCCATTGTTTTTACAGAAGATAAGAGCAGATTTACAGAGCATAAAAGGAAGCTTTGTCATTACAAAATAATGCTAAATTAACAAACAGTAAACATTTCTATTTTGCATACGTAACATGAACAAGAGACACATTACTGAAGGGTGGACTCTGAAATTATCACTATAAAATTTACTGGAGCATCTCTACGACTGTAAGAAGTGTGCAATTTTGTTCAAAAATGACTATGACTACATTAATTTTGCAGTTCATTAAATTATAAATTCATCACTACAAAACAGTATTACATATCTGTGATTGTTATTTCTTTTTAGGATCAATTTCATTACGGCAAGGCTGGTTTTATCCAAGCATGCTACCCCAATCATACATGGGCGGACCTTTCAATGGTGGATTTTCTGGTCCAACGTTTGACCCTATGTCTATGTACGGTAAGACTGCTACTTTCATCGATTGTATATGATTTGAAAAGTTCTGTTTTGCTGAAATTGAGTCTAATTTTTGAAATGAGAAAACTGCTGCTCTATTTTTCATCGTTGCATTGAAAGAAATTTCGAATACAAAAACATCGACGAACTTTTTATAATTCTCAATACTGTTAAGTGAAAGCCAGCTTTAGTGTATTGTGACAATCTAATGCTGCAAAAATGTAATGCTTCAATTACCTACTTTCTTTGAGGCGAATGGAGTTTTGGTTTTTACATTTTTTCTATTACATTAAGAATCAGATTTTAAGTTTAAGCAGAATTTACTTTTCCACAAATATCTTACATCCCCATTTTTCACAACATAATTCACAATCATTGCAATCAATACTGGTCGATAAATTGAAAACAACTCTAATTCATGATGACGAGGTTATCAGAAAATCAAATAGCATGTCAGATACAAGTGTTTAGGCTATGGAATGTCAAGTTATGGAATGGATTATATTTCATACGGATACGGAAGTATGGTATATCCAATGCAGGTTAATTACCCAGGATTTAGTGTGATCCCACCCCCTGTACCTTTGCCCCCTGCAAATCAAGGTGCCGGCAATGCTCCGCCACCTCCACCAAATCAACCCCAGGCACCACCAACTGGCAATCAGCCACAAACGCCAGCTGCACCTCCAGCAGCGCCTCCGGCATCAGCTCCAGCAGCACCCCCAGCAGCACCACCTCCCGCCGCACCGCAACCAACAGCTCCAGCTGCACCAGCTACTCCAGGAAAGACTCCATCTGCTAAGCCAAGCTTGCCAGGTGGCTTGCCCAAACCTAAATTGCCAGGAAAACTTCCAATTCCTGGTAAAGGATAAGCAGTCTAATTAGTTAACAGGACTAATGAAGATTTGTTTTCAAATAAATTTACACTAATTTTTTGTAAAGTCAATGTAGATAGTGAAAAGTTTTTAAGCATGCAATGAGCACTTGTAAAGAAAGCCATATATAGCCGACTTCAGTTGCAAAATAAATAAATACTCGAATGAAGCGACTATATATATATATATATATACAGTCGAACTTGGTTAAGGTCCTCAGGATTTTCTGTTCTCAATTCCTTAAGTTTACAATAGCTACGTTCCCAGTACCTTTACGTTCATCATCAGCCAAAACAACTACTGATACCCAGCAAAGTTTATTTTTCGCTATATCAGAATAAGCATGCGTATCGAAGATAACGTGAGCTAGATCAAAGTCAAAACAACTACTGCTTTCCCAAGAAGTTGCTCACAAGGAAGCTGTTGCAGATCCGGTGACAATTCAGCCATATTTTCACGAAAATAACATAAATCAAACAAACCTAAACCTAACTGAAGAGCAGCTAGTAACGCTGGTACCACAAAATATAATTCAAACCTACATTTCCCACTATTTTACTTAAAATAAATGGACATTTTTTCACAACAAACCTATTTGTAAATGTGAAGCTATTGCTCCTTTCAATTACTCTGCATAATTCCTAACTTTGAATAAGTGCATGGAAATTCTTGCCAAATTGTTATGCACTTATCCAAATTTGACTGTATTTTTATCTCACAATTCTACGTTTTACGCTATTTCAGTTTCCAAACGCCATTATTGCATAGCATCAAATAAATTTTAGAAAATGAACAATGCTTTTCTTTTAACAATAGAAAGAAGCAAAGGTTATGTTTTCCAGGAATTTTTAGAATGTTAAAAATATTATTACATTATTATTATGGTAACCAATATTAGCCAATAATATTTTAACAAATAAAATGTTAAATGTCATGTGCATTTTCATTTTGGCAGTAGCAGCCAAAAGAATTTTAAGTACATAAAACAGGTACTTCTACTTCTAACAAAACTAAAGGAAAATCATTTTCAACTAATCAAAGCAATGACTTGATATAATTTTGCAAGATATCAGAATAAGCAGCTACAATTTTGTCACTAAACTAGCAATTTCTTTTATAGATAATGCGAAACAAAGGCATCACTGATTTCAGCAATTTATTTAAATCAATACTTTGTGCTGACCATTTAAAACGTTAAATTTAATATGAAGTATTTAATTACTTTAAAATTTTGTTATTTAAAATAAACTTTTTTATTAAAACACACAGAAGGTGAATTCTTTAAACAATATCGAATTGTTTAAACTTACTGAGCTTGATATTAGCAGCAATTCAAATCTAAAAATTAGTTTGTTTAGAATTTTCCTCGCGGCAAGTTGCGTCTGTAAACTTCTCTAAGGAAGTAAGTATTTTAGTGATCATTTTTACAAGAGAAAAATATATCATTTTTTTTAGAAATGAATACACACGATGTTCTTAGCTATACAAATTCATTGCCATTTCACGTTTTTGGAGTAGTGATTACTTTGGCAGCAACGACTGCATTGTTAATGCTGTGTGGATGGATGAAAAGAAAAAAGAATAATGGACAACAAAGTGCATCTTCTACAGATAAGGTGGAAACTGTATGGGCTTGTGTGCCATCAGGACCGGATAATCCTGATGAATGCCAAACAGTGAAAGACATTCCTATGGTGATTCCTGATTACAATGCCGCGAAACCCGTTTCAACAACGGTATCTCCACCACCGACGGCATCTGCACCATCGGTGATATGTCCTCCGTCAGAGGACTTGACGTTTACAACGGAAACTCCAACAAAAGCTGCATTTGTTGTTCCTGTAGCTGCTGATAAAGTTGATCTTAAGATGGAAAGTTGGGCCCAAGGCCAATCGGCCATGGAAACCCTGGCTGAAGTTCCATCTATTACCAGCAATTATCAATTCCAAACCAAAGTAAATGATAGCGGAATAAAGAAGACACTGCGTCGAAACTAACCATTATCATTGTTAATTATTTCATTATTTTCATTAACAATCAACTTCAGTTTATGATATATAACCTTTAAGAATTATTTAACTGATTATTTTTACAAATAAAATTAAAGATATTTGTTTTCATGCTTCATTGCAATGATATATCTCACCATGAATTTTATAAAGTAGTGAATGACTTTTGTCCGATTATGAATGTTTTTCATAATTGAAAACGGCATAAACCGCATTATATATCTTATCTGTAATTTTATATTGATGGAAACTGCAGCCCATAAATACAAGGTAAAGGTGCATACACTTCGGCAGTGGAAACGATTCCGTTAGTTATATGTTCCGCTGCAAGAGGTTTGCTATAGTTGGTCCAATCTCCAACTGCAATGGAAAAGTGGTTATTTAGCAAACAAAACCAGTTAGTCATAGACTAAAGGCTTTACTCGACTACATTATAGCCGGAGTAATTGCCTGAGGTTGTTTGCACTGTTACAGGAATTGTCCTTCTCCTTTGCGTTTTATGGAAATGGCAATATGCTACTGTGTAAATCATGCAACTAAAGTAGTGTTTAACAAAAAATGCAAGCGAACAGAATTATCATTTTTTACTCAAAGTTTGAAATGAAATCTTTTTGTATGCTATTTTGTTGAGTATGTGTTTACAACTTGTCAAAAAAATTCTTTTAAAAATGCAATTAGCATTGCAAATAATCTGTAAGATGTATTAAATTAACAAAAAAAATTTACCGACAAAAAGCTTTCTTGTTAACTGAAGATCATACCGTTATTATTTATTTTGATTTCCATACAATGAATGTTTTACTATTCATAAAATAAGTTAATGCAGATCATAAACATAATGTGCTTGACATTATGTTTTTGTTTCAATACATTTGTAAAACAAAACACGGCTTTCATTCAAAAGTGTAGAAATTCTTGCCAAATTCCATGTGCACTTAACCAAGTGCTGATTGTATATATGCCTGATGCAACAATGATGAGGTCAAAAGATTGCATGTAATCAATCTATCTTTCATCAAGTGACGTCGTATAGTCAAGCCAAGTATCAAGTCAAATTATGAAGTTCTGAAGTGCAACAAATTGAACAACTTCTGGTGTTTATAATATTTTGTAAACAATCTTATCTGCTTTTGACCAATTAGGCAAGTGAATTTCGAAATAATTTTTTTCAAATCGAAGAAAGCTTGTCATAAATAGAAATTTTCATCTCGCGCAATTTCATAAATAAATTTTGACTGTGTGATTTTTGAAAAAAAGTTGTGATACCGTTTCTGACAATTATGCTATACAATTTGTAAAAATGTAAAACCATTTGCACAACAAGTCATTTTCAATGTGAAATAAAACGTTAAATAACAAAAATCACATACCTGTGCGTTGTTGGCATTCAGTTAATTTGACTGTGTTATGATGTTGAAAGATTTGCAAAGAAGTGACGATACGCAAAATACCATCTGCAACTGTGCAACTGTAACATACATGTTGGCAAGCCGAACACGTAGAAAAAAAGAATGGAAATAGAGAAAGAAGAACGAACAAAAGGATATTGCGCAATATGAACAAACAGTTGAATATGATATGACTTTGCCAATTCACAAGTGCTGTGCATGGCAACGCGATAACAAGCATCTTTATGCAAATATTTTCTCTCTTCCAAAGCTATAACTTATATAGAAATTGAGAAGACTGATTTGAATAGTTTACATAGCAAGTAAAGTCAACAGACACATTTGCATAAGCGCCGCCGTGCAAATTGAAGCAATTCCAAATGAAAATTACTATTATCACATCACAATAGTAATCGATAATGATGTTCATCGTCGTTCGGATTCTCAATTCCATCAATCCGTCGTATTGTCAAATGATGAAGTTGCTGATGAAATATGCAAATCATGTTCAGGCGTTATTTGACGACGTAAATGCATTTCAAAGCAAGAAATATACTGTGCATATTTTTGATACTTTGATTGAATAAATTTTCAACTTACGATTGCTTTCAATCAAGCACTGAATGTTGACTATTCACTCAATGTGTGAACAGTTCAAGAACAGAATTTCACGGAGATCGAAGCAAATCTTATCGCTTGGTTTTGTTATGCTGAGTAATTTGAAATTTGTTGTCTGAACTGTTGACTTTATTGAAATGGAATTTGTGCATGGCAAGATTTGGTGCAGCGTGAGTTCAGATTGCACTTTTCAAATTTTGCTCTTATTTGTGTTCAAAGAAAAATAATAGCCGTTAAGTTGAGCCAGGTCGATCGCTTAAGTTAGCAGCTGATTACAATTGATTTGCGCGAATTTATAAAAATTGTAAAAAAAGAAGTGCAAAAATTTGGGAAATACAGTTTTTATTTCAAGCAAGATATCATCATGTCAACGAAAATTCCACACAAGTTCACGAATTTCTTGTATGGCGCCGTGAGAAAATTTCTGCTTTGAGAAAATATCCCAGGCCGGTATCGACTGCTCGCTGGCCACGAAGAACTAAAATCAAGAAACGTTAAAGGATTGACAACAAAAAAAAACAAAATTCACTCCATACATCTGCCAATTGCACCATGTTGTCAAAAAGTGCAGCTGTCAAGTCGTTACGCAAAGTAGACTTGAACGATTTCAATGCAAGCAATTCTGCCTCGGCATTCGATGCCGCATCTCCGTTATCTACAATTTTGAAAATATTGCTTGAAAAGTTTAGCAAAAGAAATTTTTAGCGTGGGAAAATTGTTCTCACCAACGACACCACCCCTCTCCACGTTAACCGGTTGCGCTGAATTAGCGTAGCGGTAAATAGTGGAAAGAATATGACATCGCAATGCAAACAGGGTCTTCTCAAAAAGCGCTAAACAACAAAAATTTAAACGTGAACAACAATGAAATATGTTCAACAACAAATAAGTGGCCAAGTACTTTGAAGAGTGACCAATTGCTGTGAACGGATGTTGCCCAACATTTCTCTTCCATGTATATTGAATGAAACTTCTTTATACAATTGTGTCCTCTTCACAATCTCATCCAAATTAGTACCAAAGGAAAAATTATTCTAAACGTGATAATTTGTAAATTTGTGCAAAAATAAAAAATAAAATAAAAATGAAAGCTCACCAAGTCTATGCCTTTTTCCAAAGGTGTTTTCGCACAATGAGTCTTCCAATAGGCGACGCATTGTTGTAGCATTTGAATCAACAAGACAGACAAAGCAATCTCTTCGCAGTCTTGTGGAATCGCCGGAAGGCAAAGAAACGGTGAATATTTTTTCCTTTTGTAACCTGAAAAACGACATCACCGTTGGAAAAGAACAAGAAAACAGGGAAGATGCTATTCATCATTATTTGGTCACCTCCAACGCCAATATGCAAAATGCAAAAGTCGATCAATTCTTCGGCAATTTGCAAAATATGCAGCTCAAAATCTTCAAACACGATCAATGTATCATAGTCGACACAGTCATGGTTGCTTTCGAAGTTTGTCATGTATTCTGTGAAACAAGACAACAATCGCCCCAACAGTTGACTTAAGCTCTTCGCAACTGCCGTACGTTCATTATCCACGGCAGCTTGCAAAAGTTCTACAAACCAACAACAACATCAAATTCACATTCCTCTCTCTCTCCCTCTCTTGAAAAGATCCAACAATTATTCAATTACCTAAACGCGTGCAAGGCGTCAGAACAGCAACTAGACGCTTCAATAATCGCAGATCTTCCAATGAGGCAAGCACTACGCCATTGTGAGCGTCGATCAACCAAGAGAACATTGTCACATGTTTGGAGAGGAAGGTGAGCATTGCTTGCTGGCAGACAAGATGGCCTTCTTCAAAATGGTCAAGCACCGTCGAGCACATCTGCAAAACAGCCATCATGACTGTTCTACAGCGGCGTCCCAACGTTATGCCAGATCCGTCAACTTCATCGCTAAAAATGGAAAAAGAACATTTCATTGAAAGTGAAAACAGTCAAACAAGAGAAAAGAAAGAATAAACTGCATACTTGACTTTCAACTGTATTTCCCGTGTTTGGTATTGCAACATTAAATTACTAATCTGTTCAACTTTGCATTTAGAATCCACAACTCAAAGAGGCGTAGTCATATACGGGAGTAGAAAAATGCAAATGAAGTAATTTTGCACCAACAGATTCGTCTTGAGTAAATCACTCAGCTCAGTAAACATGCAAGTGCGGGTGCTGTGATCAAAAATAGATCACAGCGAAAATAAAAAAACTTTACTGTGCAAGGGTGCTATTCGTGCAGAAATTATAATACAAAACAGTTACTACGAACAAAAAGAAAAATAGACGAAAATAAAAAGAATAATCAGTAAGAGAGTTGCAACACAAACACAATTGAATTCTAGATTATGCACACCACTGGGTTCGTCATCTGATTTCAGGAGGCAAGTGCAAAATTAAAAAAAACGCATGCATTACATACAAATAAAAGAAAAGAAAAATTTTGTGGTGAGACCGTTAGTCGAAGACTAGAAGCCGGAGACTAGTAGCCGGAGACCGGTAACCGAAAATCGGTAACCAGAGACCGGAGACCAGAGACCGGTGTTCAGTCCCACCACATGGAGAGAATGTGAAGAAAATACATTTTCTCAGATGCACGTTAACATCAAACCTGATTCGCAGGCATGCATAAATTATGCAAATGCTAATCAAACATCAATTTTGTTCGATGATTGGCAATTTATTGTGATTTTTTTTCAAAATATTCAACCAATTTCCAATTCTTACATGAATACAAGACTCTAGGAATGTTTTCCAATTTAAAAATATTAATTCAATCATTTAAAAGCATTAAAAAAGCAACTTTTTCCCGTTGACCTCGGTCATTCGTACTGTAACCTCTTGGAGAGTATGCAAATGTATGCAAATATAACTGATCTCAAAATAGAAGTGTACTCCCAAAAGCATTTCGCCCCTAGCAAACGTAATACTGCTTAACAATAGCAAAGCGCAACAATATGCAAAAATTATGAACAGTGAAAATGAACAGAGTGGAAAGAGAAGAGATTCTTTTTTTAAAAAAAAAGAGAATAATTGAAATAAAATAAAGCTCACCTGTCAAGATTTGGAAATAATAATTCATAACTGTTCATCTCGGCCAGCTTTTCAAATGTATTCAGTTGGATCAAATGCAAGGCACCGTTTTTGTCAGCGGCAATCGTGGTCAAAAAAGCCTAAAACAGTGCATCATAATCCGAATTTGAAATGCAATATTTGCATCCAGTTGTTGTTGTTGTTGTTATAGCTGTTGCTTTATTTACCAATCTTGCAATGTGTAATGCGTGTGGAGAGCCGTTCGCCTTTGCATTAGAAAGAACTTCATTCAACGGGGCGTTGTCTTCGTCAAGCAAAGCGTCGACGTGATGTCGAACATATCCACCGATTATACTAGTCTCGCAGAGGTTCACTCTCAAATTATAGACCATGGAAATTGTCGACGTGACGCATGACAAAGCAATCATCTGTAGTGGATAAAATTATATAAATATGTATGTATGTATGTATGTAAGAAATATCAATTAATCATCATATTCAAACTTTGTTTTCAGTAGGACCATCGCAACAGTCATTTAAAAGCAGTTTAGAAAAACTATCCGCATAGAATTTCAGAACCGCCGATGGAAACTGCAACAACGCTTCAACGCTAGCCAATCGAATTTCCCACGAATAAGTGTACTGTTGATCAGCTAAAAATAGTGAACAACAAATAGTAAGCAAGAAAAAAAGAAAAACAGAACAACAAACAAACAAAAACCAAAATATACGTATGGATAATTCTTCAGATTGGGCAAGTTTCGCTCTGCCCAACACTTTATCCGGAATAAAATGCGACATTGGAAATGTATTTTTCACTGCAAATCAACATCATTCAATATTTGTTCAATTAAAATGGAAAAAAATGAAATAATTTGAAAAGAATCTATTGATTTACCGCTCAAAAATGGAAGCATGTGCAAAAATAGCAAAAACATTGAATAATAATACAACTGTGATTCTTCGGATTGTCGAACTTCTGTAAAACAAATTTTTTAAATGTAATAATAATAATAATAATTGTAGCATATAGACAATCAACAACACAACAGACCATTGGATTCAATTCGACGTATCAACAAGTGCATGATGTAAGTCAGACTGCGCAACAAATGAGGTTCAGTTTCGTTGTTTGAATATTCAATCATCTCAGCCGGCAGTTCGGTAACTTCGTCTTCGGTCAAGTTGCCTGCAATGGCTTTGTCCATAAATTCGGCACTAGTCCAGCGTTGGACCGCTTTCAAACGTCGAAACCAGGCACCCAAAATGAATACCGCCTTCGACACTTTACCAGTCAAAGCGACAAAATCCTGCACAACAAAGTGATCAAATGAAAAGTTGAATGCAAAAAAAAATAATATAACATGAATAATAAAATACTTGAGTCAACAATGCTTCCAAAATTTGCAAGATACAGTTGATTGGCATTTTGAATGTCGAATCAAAACGTTGTTGCACAATGATCAATCGTTCGAGTATGCTTTGCCAAGCGGTGAAATATTCTTTACGAATGAACGACTGCAGCTGAATCAGATTGTACTCGTTGACCGCGTTGGTTATTTGTTCAAAATCCTGGGAAATAAATTGAAACTTTTTTATCCACATATTTTTTTTTCTCCACATCAACAGAAAAAAAAAGCATAACACACTTTGGCAAAATCCACCGGCGGATATAAGTTAGCTTTGATGTACAAATGCACCTCCCTTTCCAGAGTGGCCATCAAAGTTGGCAAACAGCACAAACGATAGCCTGTCGGTATTTCAGTTGTACACGTGTTGAGAAGCTGAAATTGAAAATTATGAATATAAAATTTCCAAAGTTTTGTATGTTTTGTTTAATTAATGAACAATACGTACCGGCAATACGCGATTCATTTCAATATTGTCCAATTCTGGTGGTGTCCATTGCAATGGTTCTTCAAGCAACGGACGATTTGATATCAAAGAAAACAGCACACTGTCCCATTTGGTATCGCCTATAAACAAAATAAATAAATAAATAAATAAATCCATTCGATGCACAGTAATATTGTTATTAATTAATTGAATATATTCTTCCAAACAAAAAAAAAAGAAATACATAAAATTCCCTACCGTTGAAAAAATATTCAAAATAACGTTGCAAATCATTAATTCCTTCGACGGTTAACATTTGTTCCAATTCAAACGACACCATCTTCATCACGTAGCACATGCAATTGTACATACGAAGTGAACACGCCTTGCCTGAAAATAATAATTAAAAAAAATAAGAAACACAATGACTGTATATCAAATGTATATATATATATACCTTCTTCAGAAGTGAAAAATTGCACAAAATGAGAAAAATGTCGAAATACAAAATCTTGAGTTGAACGAACAAAACGTAAGAATACTTCTCGGCTACTGCGCACTTCGCAAAGTAAATAGCAAAAACGATAAGCAGGCTCTAGCAGAGCTCCGAAACTTATGCTATCCTTGTTCTTGTCAAGACTAGAGGCCAGGATCTCCAACGCAGCATGCAGTACAGTTTTCCGAGTACCTTGCACGCCTGCAACACAATGACAAATGAAAATTTATAATCGTAAAAAAGCAGTCCCAAAAAAAAAAACACAAAATTTACCCATCTCTTCCAATATTGTAGATTCAGGATTGCGAATGTCGAATCCGGCTACAAACAACGCAATACTACTGGAATTTGGTATAGTGGTAGTATTGATGCCACTTCTTGGATCCATTCGAGATACGAAAGTGATATTGTCGTTCAAAAATTCCAACATCTCCAAAGCGACTATGCCACGAATTTGAGCGTCAGTTTTTTTGAACAAATTTTCTAAACATATTTTAAAAATTCAAAAGAATAACAATCAAAAGTTACAAGATGCAGAATGAGAATGAGTTAGAAATTACCAAGTTTTGCATTAGGATCAACCTGATTGATATCAACACCGTCAATGTCCAGACAAGCGACAAATGAATAGATAATCTTTGAAGCATCTTGCTGCAAAATTTCATCATTGGAATTCAACAATGAACAAAGTACATCACACAACACATACCTCGGATGCTAAAGCAGCCAAAACGGACCACTGGGGAAATTCGGCAAAATTGATTTCGCGCAATATTTTTATTGCCAACAAAGAAAGAATCGGATGAAATGGACAATAAGAGAAGAATCTAATATTTAAAAAAAAATTTAAGTAAAAGTTTGCTTTTTTTTAAATCAATTTGAAATAATTTCAAAACAAAAAAACAAAAAAAAGAATACAAATAATTCGTACCTGATAAGCATGCAAATGAAACGATTGTCACACAATCTATACTGGCCGGATATCATCAGCATATTCACAGTTTCCATTTCCACTGGAATTGCTTGAGTTTGATATTTGTCGTGCAAAATTTGGCGATGCTTCACCGCAATGTCGTAACAAAATTTCAACACACTCGTCAATAGCTGCAACAGTGGTTTATTTTCTAGGAAAAAAAGAAGAAAAACAAAATTAACAATATATTTATATATTAAAATAAAATTGAATATAAAAATGAGAAGATGAAAATAAAAGGATCATTTTTACTGATATGATCTTCGTATTTATCCAATTCTGCAAAACCAATTTCGACAATGTCATTGATCTGAAAAGCAAAAAACAAAAACAGCTTTAAATATTATTCTTCAACACTGTGACAATATATATATATTATTTTTTTCAATTTTAAATTCTCAATTTACCCAATTGTACAGCTGACCGCCGGTCAAAACTGATGTCAACACTTCTGTGGCCAACGCCCGCGACCGTATATTTTCCAATGAATTGCCAAGATTGATCATCCAATCGTACAACGTTTCAATTAATAAATTAAACAGTTCTACCTACAACACGCAATTTTGTAACAAAAAATAGCAAAAATACAAAAATAACAAACCTTTTCACTGGTGTATCTTACAGTAATTGTCATAATTTTCGGTATAATACGGTGCATCAGAAGACTCAAATAGACTGTGTATGTTGGGTCGGTTTCTTCAATGAAAACTTGATGATGAACTGAAGATTTGATCAATTTCAACAACGCAGTGCTCAACAAAAATGGACCTTTCTCAGAATCTTCCTCCAACAGCTCAATCTACAACGACAACAATTCATATGCGATTGCAGATTCAAGAATACAGAGATTGTATAAAATCAATATAATAGGGAAAAAATGGGAAATTTGTACCAAAAATGCACTATGCCGTCCGTTGGTACTATGAAACAGGCCAGCTTCTACGGCAGCTGAACAGATGGAAAGTGCAAATTCTTCGGTTTTGGTCAACGCATCCAGCACAGCCAAAATTGCCTGCTTGAAATCCAACGGCAACGGGTAGCCAAGCAAATTGATCAACGTCGTGGTACAATTCCAATCTTTGTTGTTGAAAATTACCGATCGTGGCAATGGGTTCTTCAAATCAAAATTTTTTTTAAAAAAAAAAGAATATTAATAACCAAACAAAGACAAATTGATTAAAATAAATGCACCCGTTCCGCCAAGGCGGCTATGAGATACAAGCATCGTTTCAAGCATTGCAATTCGAGCGGATCGATTTCAGTGGAAATTGGAACTTCGGTCAGACCTGACGCAGCAATCGCTTGTTCAAGGCTAATGGAATATTGTTGCAACGCGAGAAACATGTGCGTCAATGAACAAGTTCTCATCTGTTCACCTGATGTTCAAGGGAAGATGTTGAAACGAGTTGAACAATTTTTACAAATGAACAAAAAAACAAATTAATTAAACCTTGATTAGCAAAATCCATCAGCAAGTTGAAACAAGCGCCTGCGGCTTCTTTGCTCGTTGCCAAAGAATTCAGCATATCCATGAAGTCGCTGTACAAAATTGGTGGCAAAAATTCCGCACTACCACGCACAAAACGCACAAGTTCATTCTTGGATAAAAAGAAAAAATAAACGAGAGAGGGAAATTATGAAAAATAAATTATTAAATATTTGAAATAATCAACACACTTCCATTGCTTCGGAATCAGCAGGCAAGCAGGCGGTTGGAGTGAAATCGAAATAAGCATTGCCGAGATGCAAGTTCAACGGATCTTGTTGATAAAATTCCTTAATCAGCAAAACCAACTGAATAAAGTGCAACGCATCCTTCCCTTCAGCCGTCTGATTCAACGATACATTTTCGCATTCCATGCGTAAATCTTTGAACTAAGAAAAAAAAATAATAAAGCAATAGTGTTTAAATAAAATTGAAATCAATTTTATATTCGCATAAATTGCTCCATTCATCTCCACCTTTGTACGGAAAAGGACGAGCAATTGAATGAGATAGACGTGGAATCGTCGTTGAAGAAATTCATCCCGATAAATGTTCTCACCGAGCAGCTTCTGGCGCATATAATGGAACGGTTGGCGCTTGAGAGATTCCAAAAATAGGGTCTCTTCGTCGACTAGACGATCGCGCCTTCCTGCAAACAGACAAAACATTGAACAACTTCAGAGCGTCTAAATTGTCAAAACCAACCGTCAATGCTGATACAAGAAGGAGACCGGCGCAAAATCCGTATACCAGAAGAAAGGGCCAGCATGAACACCCCTTGCAATCCGGTGTCGACCCACTGCGCATCACGGATCAATCGTTGCGCAACCAGCATCCAATCATACACCTGACTGACCAGGTCCCAGTCGATCAAATCTTTTCAAACAACAAACAACAAGTTATGAAATTTGAATTTGCAGATTTAACACCCCAAAAAAAATGAAAACTGCTTTACGACTACGACTTGCAGAAATGTCGCAAAATTCTGACTGGTCAATCAACTCCAATCCGCTGAACACAATCGACAAAAGGATGGAACATTTCTCAGGCGATTGTTCATTTTTCAAATTAATTTCGCACAAAAAGCATAACGTCGTTTCAATAGAACTGTACGTCGGTGCAAGCTGACAAGCGGAATAAAAAATAACATCGCACAACGCAGCTACAGTATCGAAAATCACATCACTGATCTAAAAGGAAAATTTTTCAAATTCATATTACCAAAAAATTAAGCAACTATCATCCATTTTACACCACTAACTGTTTGTTTTATCACTTTTTAGTCATATTTTTTTTCTTGTAGTTCAAAAAAAATTAATTATTCAAATTTTGAAACCAAACATGTAGCAAACAATTAATTCAAAGCGGTCAAGAAACTGTCCGTTGATTTACCATTCTGCGATGACGCGAATCGCCAATTCCTCTCACGTCCGGTTGTTCTAAAGTCGACAGCAGACCTTTCAAATCGAACTCAGTAATATATCCTAAAAATATGGTAAAATCTTAATCATTACAATAAAAAAAAATAATAATAACTGCTGAAACAAACGCAATGTATTCAACAGCAGGCCGCTGCTGAGCAACTGGGACATATATTCTGACAGAAGCAGCATCGTTGCTAATGGCCTGTCACATTCCCATCTTCTGCCTTTCATGTTCAAAGCGATCGCTCTCAACGCTTCCGCAAAGTACCATGATCTTTTGAAAAACAAATACACCGCGCACAGTCCTCTAGTAAATCCATACTGTCTAAAATTTTCTCTCTCGCCTAAAATATGAAACAAAAAATGACTAATAAAATCAAATTAAAAATTAAAAAAAAAACCAAGATAGAGTAAGTCAACTGCCGCAATTTCATTCAGATCAAATGTATTGCTAATAATCAGTGCTTCGTTAATCACAGTTGTTGAAAGTTCAATCTTTTCGTCATCACCGTGTAAATCCGCACCTCCTTCAGCATGCGCTGAAATTACCAAAGCACGATCATCAGGATTTCTTCTCTAAAAATTACACACATTTATATATATTTTTTTTTCTTTCTCAAATTGAGCGCTCATCAAAACTACTCACAGGAAGTGGCATGAGTTGGACAATTTTGTCTACATTTTCATTCAGTATGCACTGCAAATCTTCTAATTCTTCTCTGGTAGGTTTGTCCTCAGAAATGGAATTCACAACAGTTTGATAAAATTTCTTTCCATCAAACCAAATCATTCTCAACAAATTTGAATTTCTAAACAATAATCAAAATTTAAAAAAATACATCTTTAAAAATTCCCAAAACATTCAAAAAATTCAAATTTCCTAGCAGTTCATTCACTTCACTTTACCAAAAAACTTAATACAACAATAAAATCTTTATTTCAAAGATGAAGACGAACAATAATTAAAAAATGAGAATTTTTTAAAAAATATCTGCTACTTAGAGGATAAAAATTTTCATTTAAAACGTTAACAAATATATCAGTACGTCCACTGAAGTTCTCTTACAGTATATGATATTCAAGTACAATGAATGAAGCCCGTAATGCAACAGATAGCAAAAAGCTTTCAAAAAAGATGTCAAAACTTACTTATTTAATAATTACTGCTAAAACTTACTCTGTCATAATTTTAAAAACTTGTATATCAAAAAAAAGTATTGTCGTTTTCATTTTCAACCATAGTGGGTTTTTCGTGATGTTTTTCGGTTTGCAAGTTTTGTGTACATTTTGATCTACTTCATAAAAAGTAAATTACTTTTTTATGAAATGAAATAAGTTATTTATTGAAAGAATTCAATTCCAATTGATCATCAAGTTTACTTTTTATTTCACTTGATGCAGTTATGGAAACAAAGTATCAAAGCTAAAAATGCCATTAAAAATGACGTAAAGTACCAAACAGCATTTTAATTTGACATATTATTGTGTATTATTTGTGTTCGTGTGGGTTTGCAAAAAATTTTTTATATATCTCAGCATGGAACATAAATGTCAAATAATTGTAATTGTTTTCTTCATAATATTTGAAATTGCAGCCTTTAGTAATAATATTTTTCCATTCTTAGCAGTGTGTTCAAATTCGTATGGAAATCTCAAAAATCTTGCAACTATATTGCAATATGATTATTGGTTATGGATAAACAGTAGTGTTTATCGCATGAAATGCAACTGATTTGTTTCACTTTTGCTCAAGGATTAATTTGTCGTTGTACCTAGTAGATATAACTGTATATTGACCTTGATTTTCTTTCATTATTGTCACGTTAATCAATATGCAGCACAGACAATTGAGTAAACGGTCAACATTTACTTGTTGACATGACACTGTTGCGTTTTATGAAAAATTATCGTTCATTTGTCACTGTTACTTGTTTTTGTAATTTACAGAAAATGAATTTTACCTTCCAGCTGATCAGGTGATTATCAGTTGTTTTCCACCAAAATTGACATATGAATTCATTCAGTATCGATATTAATTGAAATTGCACAAATTTTTGTATGAAATTCTTGTAAAGTGTTTTTTATTAGAAAGTGAGCTTTTCGAAATCATTTGTCTTGAATGTGTAAGCCTTTGTAAATGTTCATTGATGCATTTCAGCTTTTTTGTTTACTAGATTGTTGAAGTTGCAAATTTTAGGAAATGGCCAGCTCATGCCTTCGTTTAACTTCCACCTGCTTTTGCTGCTTCCGTCCACTTTTTGTTTATAGTAAACCAAAGTTAGATTTTTTATGTCGATGTTCATATTCAAATGTGATGATATTTGTGAATTAAATTTTTTTTATTCAGCATTAAATTTCGTACGTTATTGTAGGAATGATTGTGAAGCTGATTGTTGCTATTTCGCTATTTAATTTTGTCATTCTTCTTGCGAAACACAGGTAATTTAATAATTTCTTTTTTTTTCTTTACTATTATTCTGGTCCATCTCTACAGTAATTTCATTTTTGATAATTGTTAACTTTCTGATTTATTTCCGCAGTGTGTTACTTTTGGATTGAAGTGAAACTCTTAAGAGTTCTACTTTTGTTGTAAAATTTCTTACAATATATCGTTGTATTGTTGTTGCTTCAAAAAAAAAAACGTTGTTTCATTCGATACTCTTCTTGGGATCATTAAAAAAACTCCCACTGCGGTAAAAGAATCAATTATATAAACGTATTATTATTATTTCATCGAGTTTGAGCTTATTTAATTTATCCATGACGTCAATGATGGATGTTTTTTTTCTTTTGTTGCTTATTTCTTCTTATTGTGTAAAGTTATATTGATTTTTTTAAACGATCTTTCCTTGCTGGATGGACTTTTGCATACATTTAGCAAAGTATTTTTTTTTTTGTTATGCATACCGGAGCAAATCAACTGAATGATGAATTCAAACTTGTTTGAAAATGTGATGCGCAAAATGATATTCATCAATTGCGTTAATTGAAATTTCAAAATGTTACTCCATTACTCATCCTGAACTGAATTATTTTGAAATTATATTGCACTGAGAATGCAGAAATAATAAGAAGAAAAACCATACGTTTAAATTTGTGTGATCTGCATATTAGTTATATTGAAATTTTAAATTTAAAACCATACTTATTCAATGATTTTTTTTTCATTAGTGTTGCGTTGTGTATAACTTGTTGTTGGTTGTTGGTAGTGGGTTGTGTGTTAAGTGAACCGCTGTTGATGAACGATTTTTTGCCCTGGTCAACAATAATCAACACTGGCCAAACAACAAATGCCGCATGTTTGAACGCCGGCGTTCAGCTCAGCGTCACTTCAGGCGTTAAGCCGAAGTCGACCAACAGCAACGGTCAACGTGATGGTGGTGGTTTTTGTTGTTGCTGCTGCTGCTCTTGTTGTCGGTCGACGACGTGCAATTGCGGCTTGGACAAGCCACCGCTGGTTCCACGTTGCGTGGACACGGCCTTGCAGCAACTGTGCGAAGCTTGCTTGAGCCGCTATTTGCGAAGCTGGCACGACCCTGCCTGCGACTGCGTGACGCTGACCAACGAGATGCGCCGGTTGATTCGTCACGTGGTTGTTGTGCTGTATGATCGTGTAGTGTCGGTGGATTGGAGTTCGACGGTGGTGGACCAGCTGGCGCCGGTGCTGGCGGTACACGTGGCCGACTGCGTGGATTCCGACGTTGGTGACAGACCCGGCCAGCGCACACATCCGGCATTGAAGTCGGCTGCCGACGAGCAGCATCATCTGCGTGCCTGGGCGTTGTTGCTCTGCCGCGCTTGTTTCAGCCACTTTGACCAATGGTCAGAGCCAGCTTGTGTATTTGTACGCGAGCTGGTGGCGTTCGGCTTATTGCAGCCGTTGGTGCAAGTGTCGACAGATGCGAATTTGTTGATCAAATGTTTAACAAGCTCACTCGGCGGAGAACATTCACCGAGAAGAAGTGTGCAGGAGGGCAAAGAGACTGCTGCTAACGGTGGTGACGACGAGGACGAGGACGAGAGCGAGGCAAGCGGATCGTCGGACTGGAGTGCAGCAGCGGCCACGCCCCTGCTTTTTCGGTTCGCGTACCCGTCCGAAGAATGGCCTGGAGAGCGTTTCGGCCTGGCGGAAGCGCTGGCCGAACCGTCGACACTGTTCGCCTTTGTGAACTATCTGAAACACGAGCGAGCCGACCTGGCGCCGGTCCGTTTCCTTTGTTCAACCAACGAGATTTTGGTCAAACTGCGCAAGGGTGACGTGGAACGCGTGGCGCGGGCTCGCAATGAGTTGCATCAGCTCTGCGACCAGCACGACGATCAGTTGCAGAGCACCGTTGGTGAGGCGGGCGTGGCAGCTTTGCAAAGCGCGTTGCAGACGTCGGATCCGGCGACTTTCGGTCACTTGGCCGCCGGACCGTTGCAAACGGCCCACACGGGTACGTTGAGAATGTTGGAAAGGCGCCACGAGACCGCGTTCCGGCAGTCGTCGTTTTATTTTCAAGCAGTTTTTTCTCCAGAGACGGGTGAAGTAATAATGGATGAATCTTTGGACGGTGAACATGATGATGAAGAGAAAGCGGAAAGGAGATCAGAAAACCAACAGCAGCTGCATCCTGAAATTGATGTGCACATTGATGATGATAATGATAATGATGACTTATTGTTGAACAACAAAAACACTGAGAATAATAATAATAATAATAATAATAATAGCGGCAGCAGTAGGAGACATTTGAGCAGTTGGAAAGTTGCGGTAGCTAGAGTGGAACCGAGAAGGGAGGTGAACACTGGACGGACAATTTACGTGTACGTCGTCGAGGTTGAGGACGAGATGCAGGACAGCTGGACGGTAGATCGTCGTTACGGGGATTTTTACGCACTCGAATCGAAGTTGGTTGAATTCCACGGCGACCAGCTATTGAAGCCATTCCCACTGCCGGCGAAGAAAACCTTCGGCGGCCGAGCGTCGAGAGCATTTGTAGCTAGCCGTCGGCCGGATTTTGATCAATTTTTGAAACGGCTCCTTGCCAATCCGTTGCTCAAAGGCTCGCAGTTGTTGTTGGCATTTCTGAGTGTCCGCGGTCAGTGGACCCCGTCCGTCGCTCGTCCGTTCGACGTCATACGCAAGATGCCATCGGTGGTGAAGCTTTCCCGGGAGCGTGGTCAAAATTTGACCGGATTTTTAAAAAATTTCGCCCCTACCACCACCACCACCGTCACCACCACCATCAGCAGCAGCAGTATTAGACGTACTTTTTGCGTAAAAAGCAGCACGGTTCCCGGTCCGGCGCCGGCGGTCTCAAGCCCCAATCCACCGGTCACCAGCAGCGTTCCGTTGAAGCTACTGAGAGTTCCGTTGAAATGGTCGACTGATGTGATCTTTTTCACGTTGTATCGCATTCTCGACTTCGGTGCACCGGCTGCCGCATTGGGACTGGTGATCAGGAGGTTCTGGCCTGCATTGGTCGACTCCTTTATCAGGCGCCGCCTGAGCCGATACCTCAAAGACGCCAGTCGGGCCGGTCGTGTGGCGCACCTTCTCAACAGGCTGACTGAGGCGTTGGTCACTGATGACGTTACTGGCGTTGTCGACCAACACTGTCCCCGTGAATTTGGTGCAGTGGACGAAGCGCACACAGTGATGGCATTATTGCGTCCGCTATTTGGCTTCGACTTGCAATCCCAACTCGAACGATGCCTACGCTCACCCACGCTCATCAAGCATATTGTCTACGTGCTGGCTGATTCGTTATTTGCCAGATTGTTCCCTGAGGCTGATTCTGTCACAAAGCAATCACCATCCGTTGTCATGTTGGAAAAGAAACGACAATAACAGAGCAACAAGAACAATAATATTGCTCTTTACTTTTTTTATTTGTAATAAGCAACCCCGTACCAAAATATGAATCGACGCGTATCATTTTTCAATTACAGTTTCGTTTCTTTTCGTACGCTTTTATAAAAATTTCCATTTTACTCATTACTGCCGAACGAACAATAAACACAATCAATCATTACTATGCATGGCTAATTTTTGCAAACATTCCTTACAAATCATAATGCAAATAGTTTTACTGTATGAAAAAATAACAGTAATTTATTCCGACTGATCAACAGTATCGCCAAATTGGCAGATGAAAAATATTTAAATTTCAATGATAGCATTTACGTCTGTCAATAATAATTGGTCATCTTAACATCTAGAAAAACATTCGTTTTCAAAATTATGGGAAAAAAGTTTACCAAAGCAAATATTAATAAAAATGCAATCTTTTAGCGAATGACAACACCATTCTTTGTGTAAGGTACGAAAAGTTGATTTGCAGAAATATTTCGTTACTGCTGTTCAGTTGGCAGTAATTCAATCAATTTATTGTAATGCACCCCTCATGCAGAGTTCATGCCCAAATTAAATTAAAAATAATAAATTCTAATTTACCTCTCACGTTGATCCAACTGCAAAGATGGTTTCGTTGAAGCTTCAAGCAAGCAAAACTCAAGTCGGCGAACAGCATCTAACGGAGCGCAACCGTAAATGTCTCTCAATTCGATGCAATCAAAGATGTCATAGCATTCATAGCAATTCACAAAGCTTTGCTTGGATGAGATGTAGACAAAGGTACCACTGTTGAAATTCCTGTTGATGGCGCCTTTTCAACCTGCTGATCACATTCCATTCTTTCAACTCCTTCATCAGGGTTTCAGCCTTCTCTAACAACCTATCAATGAGTGCCTGATGATGGACTACTACAACAAAAACAAACAAAAAATACAAAAAGCACATCAAATATATATTGCATAAAAGTTACAATAAATGAATACAGACAGTTAAGCTTACTAAACAACACTAAAACATAACAACCAGCATTATTAATTACATGAAGATATAAAGTTCGTTTAAAATAATCAAGTCACTAAATGCGCTGCGCATTGCAAAACCTAATCATTTATAAAAGAAAAAAAATTGTAAAGTATACATAATACAAATACTACAAAACTAAATACAAATTCAATGCTAAAAATACAATTGTAAAGTTTCAAACTCAACAGAATACTGTACGTAAAATATTAATCAAGTATAATTATTGACAAACTGAAAGTAAACGGGAAAATGTTAATTTCAAAAATAATAACTATAGTCCGTTGGGGTTAAATTATTATTTATATTTCATTTATGCATAAAATTTCTATCGAATAAAACTGAAAAATTCTAGCAATTAATACAGTAACCTTCACGCTTTAGAACATTAATATCACGAAAATAGTTGCCCACACTACGTATTATGTAATATCAATCCATTTTTGCTTCATTAAGTAAAAGAAGCTGCTTGTAAATAGTAAAAAAATTGCATGTCGTTTCTGTAAATTACAAAATTATAAAATAACATCTGAAATAACAATGCAAAATCTCCAAATTTTTACAAGATTCAAGCACAGTTGACAATAAATATGACAATTTCATTCCAAACTGCGAGAAAAGCATCTTAAGCCGACATCATTTCACTTTATGGGAACAGAGATGAAAAAGACAACTGAGATCTGACTAGTTCAAGGCTAGCCAACGATGAGCTTCAATATAAGAAAACTGAATCAATGATACAAAATTTATTCCAACAAAACAAACAACAAAACATCGTAGTTATACAACAATCAAGTTCGGAAATGATAAAGAATAAAATCTGCTCAGCAGACTAATGTGCGAGAAGCTCACTGAATTTTGCAAAGCATACAGCATGGTACTCAGCCAGCAAAACTGACTGGAATGGAATTTCTGTGCGCTAACGGCACGGTTGCCATGCATATGCAGCAATAATCGAAAAGTCCTACTACTCCTGCCGATAGAGCTCTTCAATTCTTTCAATATCTTGAACTGGAACAAAAAAGACTCTTTTATGTCAATCCAAAAGCTCTTTGAGCTTATTTCACCAACTGATAAACCGAATTATCTGGGTTAAACAGGCATGGCCTGCCACTTCTTCTTCGATTGGTAACGCAACTAGATCCTGCATTGAGAATGGCACCTGAACTGTCGGCCCTGCCATATGCTGACAGGATAACCCACAACATGCCAGACGCTGTAGACCGGAGAAGCTGAACCATCTTTCAAACTGCGCGTCGGAAGAATTCATTTCTTCACAGCATTTTCACACAGAAATGCCATCTCTTCAAAAACTGCTTCGTATAGTGAGCATTTTTCAAGTCTTTAAATGTGCTTCACCAAGCGCCATGGCTAATACATACACAGCAGCCGTCCGCAGTCGTAATATCACAAATTCCTTTAACATACGACTGATACACGTAGTACGTCAGCCTGACATTTTCGTGAAACTCTAAAGTTTCTTGTGCAGAACCGTTCTCTGCACATAAGCTCGTATCTCACAGCCAGCTCTTTTATTTTCTTCTTTTCACTGACAATGCAAAGCTACTGGTTGACAAACAATATTTGTAATATGGTACAAGCAGTGAGTAATGTGACGTGTCGTATGGGATGATCTTATTTGACAATGGTTCTCATGTCACAGACATTGGTACTTGTCCAGTAAAGATGGCTCAAACTGAATTTCTTTACATTAATCAATTTTTATATCTTTAGAGTACCAACACAACTGCTTCGCACCACTCTATCTGCCAAATCTTTCCAATTCCATCGTGATTCGGCTTTTCTGATGTCCATGTCGCAGTGTGCGGAATGCGGACTTGGGTTACAACATCGACAATTCTTTGACGTGCTCAATGCGCTAGCTCACTGATCTTCTGTCTTCAACTGACAATCTGACCAAACTGTTTGACGCACATCTGGCTTGAAATTTATTCGGCTATTTGGGATGCTATGCATCGTTGGCCAGAAATTTATCGCGGGCGTTCGTTGTATTCTGCCAAGTTAGCATGTAGGTCACTTTCCTTCTTTTTCCCAACAAACTCTAATCTTAAATATCGTGGCTGTCAGCTTCCATTTCCATCCATCCATATTTTTCACCTTTTATATTATCGCCACTAACAAACGACATCGAATCTGCCGCAATTTTATTGTTGTAAATTCTTCCAATTTCGCATATATAAGTTGCGGCTACCGGCTCTGGCGAAGAGGACCACAAAATATGTTGTATTTTCTTCTCAAAGAAGGAGACAAACGCCTCTGACATAATCTTCTAGTGCGTCTTGATTTAACAAATGGGCTCAGGCGCTTTGTTCAACAGGCAATTAATGTCCCATTTCTGATGCATAAATACAATTTCTACAACATGTAATCCATTCTGCTGCGGGAAGGTTTAATAAGAAATGAGTAAGTGCACAAGAAGAGACTATGTGTACATCGGTAAAGCAACACACAACCAAAACGACAACACACGTCACAGTGGTCTGAATGATTATCTACAGTAAAAGAGAATGGAAAGCAAGTTCAATTTGGTATTCTGTAACAATAAAAATTTGGTTTTCTAATTTGTTTGTAAATGTTGAACGCTGTAAATGTTAGCAAATGTTTAACAAACAATTTCTAAACTTTTTAGATATTTTTCGAAGTACAGTGAAATACTGGGATCTGTGAGAGTACGCTTCATTGATTATAGACATACCGTATTCACAGACGCCTACCACGCGTAAGTACGTGTCAATTACAGTATAAAAAAACTCAAGTCACAAAGCGCTACCGTTGCACACCCTTTTTTAATGTCGAAAATTGTTCTCAGACAAAAATCATAATAAAAAAGTGATGTAAATAAAATTCGAAATAATCTAATATTCATAGCATATGTTTACTAATTACTGCAGATCACGACGTTTGCTTATGCAATGGTGGATGTTCCTGGTTCAGTTGGAGAAGAGGCGAAGCTGGATGATTGAGCCTCCGCCTGTATATATATGTTTCGGTACGTTCCCGTTATTCATTTACCTCCCAGAACATTATATTTTCCAACCCCTAACTAGCCATTCTTATGTACATCATCGGTGGACACGCTGCGACGCTGACCCCAGAGCGATCACCACAGATGCCAGATTGGGCTACCTCTGACTAACGGCACAAGAAGGCGCCAGCATCCAGGCTCCTGGGAGACAGAGGAATTGGCGGCAAGATAAGAGCGACCAGAATCGGCCCCTGGAGCGAGCCGAACAATCTTGGCTAGTTAAAGGCGCCAGGCAGAGGCTTCGCGCTGTGCCCTGACTTGGTGGCGAGATATGTAAGGCGGCAGCTGTCCATCCGTAGTTAATTAGAGTGTATTGGATTGGGTGCGCTGTGTTGTCGTTTTCAATAAACGTTACGCATTTTACACAGAGTATGTCGAAACGTCGGAAGGAACAGCGCGGTGACGCAGGAGATTCGACGGACAGCGCTGCCGTCCAGGGAAGACGCGACAGCCTCTTAGCCGTGGAACAGGCCGGCTACGGCGGCGCGCTGCATGATGTACATGAATGAACAATATTTCACTGAATCATACAACCGCTATTTTGAAACTATATAAGTTAAAACGAGTATTTACTTTGAATCAATTTTAAACTAATTTTTATTGCATTCTGTTTGCTTCTCACCTTATGTGACTATTAAGAATACCTGATAAACCCATTTTCATTGAGAGAAATTCCTATACAATTGAGCATAATTAGTCTTGGTGAAATTTCTGCTTTCTTCATCTCAGTCTTAAACATGGTTAACAAACAAAACGCATTGAAATTACTTTTAATCAATTAATTTGAAAAATATTACACCTAAAATAATAAGCTAAGACACATACCAAGCAGTATAGTGCCAAAAGTTTGTTTTCACATATAGTATATCTCTTATCCACGTTTGGCAATTTTTCTTTGAAGTAATATGATAATAAAAATATTCATTACAAAAATTCTTCTAAAAATGTGCACAAATGAATTTGAAAACAATCAAAATAAAACATCATTAAGCAACAACAAATTTTGGATCAAGACAAGTTAAAGCTAAAAACACCTTTTTAGAATACGCATCTCCGAGTCGACGATCAAAGTCATATTTCGTACGTACAACCAAATTTGCTAACAGCTTCATGCGCTCCTCGTCTGAATTCAATTTGTCGTAAGCTCTAAGCAAATGTTGTGGAGTAGGATATTTTCTAGCAATCGCCTCTGCCCCTTCAGGAAAGCAACGACCAAAACACTGCTGCAAAAGACGCCTCCACAATTCACCGCATCCCTTCCCATTACGATCATCCAGCTTCACGCCACGACTGGCCAATTCACCTTCGGGTAGAAAAGGAAAATTGTGGACACTGGCCAAGCGGCGTCTTTGTTCTCGTTCTGAAATTGCTCTACTAAAAGTACTGACCAACGCTGCTAGTTCAGCAATATCATTCAGTTCGTGAACATTGACCCGTCTTTCCATTTGCAATCGAATGCCCGCTAAAGTAACTTGGTTGCGTGATATTAACGTACGACAAGAACCAAGTATTGGATATTTCTTAACTGACAAAATCTCCGTACGGTTCTGCAAACGCTGCTTAAGGTTGCAGTCTTCGTAACGACGCAGCTCTTGGAAATAGGACTGTAAATGCAACACAACAACTGTTATTCGTACCTGAAGAGGCAAAAATCTCTCTTTTATCATATCAACAAAATCAATTAAACTGTTACTCCCAATTTCTTCAAAATCAATAGGGCTTTCATTAACTGTATTATTTACAAGTTGAATAAACTTCAATGGAGTAAACGTGAGCAGAACTTCTTCATCTAACTGAGATCGAGTTTTATCGTCAGATCGTTGTAGAAAGCCAATAACATTATCTGCAACCATTGGCTTCAGAGCAAAAAAAGGCGGGTCACATGCTTGTCTAAGATTCCTCTGCTTTTCGGATAAAGTTCCTTGCAGAACAGATGGCATCCGTTGGCACAGTTCATGCCGTTCGTCCATCACAACAGTTATACCACGCCAAATTTCCTCAGGTGCTAACTGTTTCTTACACATACCTGTTGTACTTTCTTCCATTTTATTAATCCCATTTTCCCTTATTTTCTTTTCCACGCTCAAAATATTCTGAACAGGATGCTCCGAAGACGCATCCACTTCTTCGCACTGTTGTGCTTCATAAAGATAACCACAGTCGATGTCCATGTTGCAAATTTCTAAATCCACATTTTCTGCGTATTCTTCACTTTCATAAGACAAATCAATCACCTCTATAAAAGAAGAAAAATATATTTCAGATGTAACAACAACATATCAAAGCGTACCTGAGTTGCTATTAGTGGTGCACTCCGTTCTGTCAAAATCATTCTTCCTTACTTCCATCTCATCCACAATGACATCTGCCGCATTGGCGTCCGTGAACATTTTTCAATTACCAGACGAAGTCTATATCAACTAAACGATAACTATGTGAAATCACAATTAAAGCACAAAAATTGAACAAAAAATTTGCTGCGAATTAATATGAAAATATTAAAGTGCTCTAAAGTACGTTTCTAAAATAGTTCTCAAAGAAAAAACAATAACAGTAACTTGCAAAAATAGTTACAAAAAATAACGAAATCATTCCAATATTAATATAATTATTAAAAAAATATATTTTTCACAAAAAGAATTAATTGTCAAAATTAATCAATACTGCAATAAAACATGAACAAATTCTAAAGTGAAAAATACGGACTACTACAACAAAAACAAACAAAAAATATAAAAAGTACATCAAATATATATTGCATAAAAGTTACAATAAATGAATACAGACAGTTAAGCTTACTAAACAACACTAAAACATAACAACCAGCATAATTAATTACATGAAGATATAAAGTTCGTTTAAAATAATCAAGTCACTAAATGCGCTGCGCATTGCAAAACCTAATCATTTATAAAAGAAAAAAAATTGTAAAGTATACATATATACAAATACTACAAAACTAAATACAAATTCAATGCTAAAAATACAATTGTAAAGTTTCAAACTCAACAGAATACTGTACGTAAAATATTAATCAAGTATAATTATTGACAAACTGAAAGTAAACGGGAAAATGTTAATTTCAAAAATAATAACTATAGTCCGTTGGGATTAAATTATTATTTATATTTCATTTATGCATAAAATTTCTATCGAATAAAACTGAAAAATTCTAGCAATTAATACAGTAACCTTCACGCTTTAGAACATTAATATCACGAAAATAGTTGCCCACACTACGTATTATGTAATATCAATCCATTTTTGCTTCATTAAGTAAAAGAAGCTGCTTGTAAATAGTAAAAAAATTGCATGTCGTTTCTGTAAATTACAAAATTATAAAATAACATCTGAAATAACAATGCAAAATCTCCAAATTTTTACAAGATTCAAGCACAGTTGACAATAAATATGACAATTTCATTCCAAACTGCGAGAAAAGCATCTTAAGCCGACATCATTTCACTTTATGGGAACAGAGATGAAAAAGACAACTGAGATCTGACTAGTTCAAGGCTAGCCAACGATGAGCTTCAATATAAGAAAACTGAATCAATGATACAAAATTTATTCCAACAAAACAAACAACAAAACATCGTAGTTATACAACAATCAAGTTCGGAAATGATAAAGAATAAAATCTGCTCAGCAGACTAATGTGCGAGAAGCTCACTGAATTTTGCAAAGCATACAGCATGGTACTCAGCCAGCAAAACTGACTGGAATGGAATTTCTGTGCGCTAACGGCACGGTTGCCATGCATATGCAGCAATAATCGAAAAGTCCTACTACTCCTGCCGATAGAGCTCTTCAATTCTTTCAATATCTTGAACTGGAACAAAAAAGACTCTTTTATGTCAATCCAAAAGCTCTTTGAGCTTATTTCACCAACTGATAAACCGAATTATCTGGGTTAAACAGGCATGGCCTGCCACTTCTTCTTCGATTGGTAACGCAACTAGATCCTGCATTGAGAATGGCACCTGAACTGTCGGCCCTGCCATATGCTGACAGGATAACCCACAACATGCCAGACGCTGTAGACCGGAGAAGCTGAACCATCTTTCAAACTGCGCGTCGGAAGAATTCATTTCTTCACAGCATTTTCACACAGAAATGCCATCTCTTCAAAAACTGCTTCGTATAGTGAGCATTTTTCAAGTCTTTAAATGTGCTTCACCAAGCGCCATGGCTAATACATACACAGCAGCCGTCCGCAGTCGTAATATCACAAATTCCTTTAACATACGACTGATACACGTAGTACGTCAGCCTGACATTTTCGTGAAACTCTAAAGTTTCTTGTGCAGAACCGTTCTCTGCACATAAGCTCGTATCTCACAGCCAGCTCTTTTATTTTCTTCTTTTCACTGACAATGCAAAGCTACTGGTTGACAAACAATATTTGTAATATGGTACAAGCAGTGAGTAATGTGACGTGTCGTATGGGATGATCTTATTTGACAATGGTTCTCATGTCACAGACATTGGTACTTGTCCAGTAAAGATAGCTCAAACTGAATTTCTTTACATTAATCAATTTTTATATCTTTAGAGTACCAACACAACTGCTTCGCACCACTCTATCTGCCAAATCTTTCCAATTCCATCGTGATTCGGCTTTTCTGATGTCCATGTCGCAGTGTGCGGAATGCGGACTTGGGTTACAACATCGACAATTCTTTGACGTGCTCAATGCGCTAGCTCACTGATCTTCTGTCTTCAACTGACAATCTGACCAAACTGTTTGACGCACATCTGGCTTGAAATTTATTCGGCTATTTGGGATGCTATGCATCGTTGGCCAGAAATTTATCGCGGGCGTTCGTTGTATTCTGCCAAGTTAGCATGTAGGTCACTTTCCTTCTTTTTCCCAACAAACTCTAATCTTAAATATCGTGGCTGTCAGCTTCCATTTCCATCCATCCATATTTTTCACCTTTTATATTATCGCCACTAACAAACGACATCGAATCTGCCGCAATTTTATTGTTGTAAATTCTTCCAATTTCGCATATATAAGTTGCGGCTACCGGCTCTGGCGAAGAGGACCACAAAATATGTTGTATTTTCTTCTCAAAGAAGGAGACAAACGCCTCTGACATAATCTTCTAGTGCGTCTTGATTTAACAAATGGGCTCAGGCGCTTTGTTCAACAGGCAATTAATGTCCCATTTCTGATGCATAAATACAATTTCTACAACATGTAATCCATTCTGCTGCGGGAAGGTTTAATAAGAAATGAGTAAGTGCACAAGAAGAGACTATGTGTACATCGGTAAAGCAACACACAACCAAAACGACAACACACGTCACAGTGGTCTGAATGATTATCTACAGTAAAAGAGAATGGAAAGCAAGTTCAATTTGGTATTCTGTAACAATAAAAATTTGGTTTTCTAATTTGTTTGTAAATGTTGAACGCTGTAAATGTTAGCAAATGTTTAACAAACAATTTCTAAACTTTTTAGATATTTTTCGAAGTACAGTGAAATACTGGGATCTGTGAGAGTAAGCTTTATTGATTATAGACATACCGTATTCACAGACGCCTACCACGCGTAAGTACGTGTCAATTACAGTATAAAATAACTCAAGTCACATCATGTTACCGTATCCTAAGTTTTGAATGGGCGGATATTTGTCAAGGGTTACTTGTTGTTGTTGCGCTCTATTTTGGTCTTTTTTTGACTATTCATTGATGGGCTATCCGTTGTTTGAGCGTTAATTAGCGAATGACTTAGGATATATTATTTGTTTAATTAATCCGATGTGTTTGAAGTGTTATAAGGAAGTTAAGTTTTAAAAGGAATTTTGTATTATTATCTTTTGGTGAAGTTTGAAAACAGAACCTTCAAAGTTATTGAATTTATTTATAGTATTTGAAGGAAGTTGAAGTTTGAAAGAAATGTTGTACGATTAACTTTGAACAAAATTTTGATGTGATAAAACTTTGTTTGCAGTGTTTTGAATTGCCATTATTGAACATGTTGCAGTTTGAAGCAAATTTTAAGCTAACTTTATAGAAGACTTCGAAGCAATGAAATTTGCTCAAGTACTTTGAAACACTGAATTGAAAAGTAGTTTAAGAAATGCCCCTGCGTGCAAATGATGATGATAAATGCAGGATGTGCACAAAAGAAAAGGGAATTGTCTAAGGATGCAATTCATTTTTGTAAAATAGTGGTTGTTTTTTCTTGTAAATTGAGGAAACTTTTGTTGTTGTTTAGTTAATTCGTATTTGCAAGCTTTTGGTTTTATCTTTATTGATCACTGGTGAACGCGAACAGTATGGAAGAAAAGGAAAACATCCGTTTTTGGAAATTTGAAAGAAAATTGGAAAAAAGAAATTATTACAACTGTAAAAGCAAACGCCATTTGAAAGTTTGAATATTGTCACCGGAAGGTGATGTGTGACATAAATATATGTTTTTACTTGAATGAATGAATGCGTTCTAAAGTAAGGAAATCAATAAATAAGAATAAAATATATGTAATTTGTGTCACCGCCGTGGAATACCGTTGATTTAAATAAATAACTATATCTATATATACATATATATATGTGTGTGTGTATTTGAAATGTCTGCTTCCAGTGATGTTAACATCGATGGCAAAGGCATGAGAAATGAAAAGAAAAAATCAAGATAAATAAGGAATAAATATGTAAAACACACAAAGCAGTAATTGTGAAGCGCAGATAAACAGGTAAACAATGCAATGGCGTGAGTTGTAATAAAACAATTGGATAATATGTTCTTGCTGTTGTTACTATTTTGTTTTCCTTTCTCACAACTTGATCGCAAAATCAGTGACCAAAAAGAAGATTCATCATCATCATCATCATCATCCAGATTTGTCGTCAACCGACAATCGATTGAGCCTGTATGCTTCGACCACGCTGGTGATCAATTTGGCGCAACTGTGCTGGTCGTTGGGTCGAATGAAGCCGTAGTGGACCAGCTCGTCGGACAACGCCTCGCCAGTGTCTGTGTCTGCAATTTCGCAGCTCAGCTCCCGGCGCATACTGTCCTCATACTTGAGCTGCAGCGTCAAGTGCATGGACGCGGTGGAGTTGGCTGCCGAGGCGGCGCCGGAGCCGGACGCCGTCGACTCGGCGCCGGAATCGGCCACGTTGGCAGCGGCGGCCGTCGAACGCACCTCGGCCCGTTGGTCGACGAGTTGGCGTGTTTCGACGTGGCGTTCGTCGTCAAAGTCGTCCTCGTCCACGTCATCGCCGGCCAAACCATTGCACAGTCTGTGCTCTGTACAGCCCGCGGCGGTGTGGAAAGTTCGCGAGCGCGAACGATCAACGCCGAGGCCGTCAACTGGCCCGCCATTTTCAATCCGTCCGCGTCGACCTGCGTCGGTACAGTAAGCCGGCGTGGCGCGTCGCTTCAACGCGGTCAACGGATACACGCCGGTGCGGACGTCTTCTAGAAATTTGTTCAAATCCGTCGCCGGCATGTCATCTTCCGTCAGTCTGCAAGCAAAATTATGAATATGAATTTGTTCAACAATGACGACGGAACAAAGCAAACCACCGCCACCAACCTGTACGACGATTCACCGTCCGGACGAACAATTTCCGCCAAAACGCGAGTCTTGTCTTTGCGCAGTCGGGCGTCGCAGTCGGCGAACGACGAGTCGAAATAGTCCAGTATGACCATGTGTGCGGCGAGCAAGCGCAACGATGGCACCTCGAACAGCGCGGGCTGCAGGATCAACTGGCGCGCCGACGGCCTGACTCGAGGATCGTGCTCCAAGCACAGTCTGATCAGACGCCTCTGCTCGTCGTCCTCGACCAACTGCAACGACCGTTGGATATGGTCTGGCGAAGTGCCGGCCACGCCCTGCACGGCCATCTCGAGCGCGCAGATGCCGAACGCGTAGATGTCAACGGCCGGCGAGAGTTGGTCGCCGATGCGGCGGTATTCGGGCGCGATGTAGTGCAAGTTGCGGATGTTCTCTCGGTAAGTTTTCACGTGCTGGTGGATCAAGTAGGGCGTGACGCAGCCAATCTTGATCAAACCGTTCTGCTGGATGAAGATCGTGTCGCTGGTCAAGTTGCAGTGCACGACCGGCGGCTCGAACGAGTGCAAATAGTCCAAAGCCAGCAGCACCGGCATGCACCATTTTTTCCAAGCCTTCAAACCGAGCGCCTTGCCTCCGCGGGCGGTGCGTTTCATGAACTGCGACATCGAACCGCTGGACATGTACTCGGTGATGAAAATCACCCGCTGCTTGTCACAGTTGGTGTCCAACCAGTAGCTGTGCAATTTGATCAAGTTCGGATGCTCCAGCCGGGTGAGCCGGTCGAACACCAACCGTATCTCTTGCAACTCGGCACGCAGTTTTCGCCTCTCCGAAAAGTGCACCTCGTTCCACACCACCTCGACACCCAATTCCGTGTCCATGGCCAAATAGGCGGCGTCGATGCCGGGTACGTCGCGCTGGCTGACCCGTTCGCGCCTTTTTTGCCACCGACCGCAGGGACTCTCCTCCAACACGGCATCGCTCTCCTCGTCCGAGTCGTCTTCACTCAACGAAGCGGTGCTCTGCTTGCGCAATTGAATCGCGTCCATGAAGTTCTGCGAGAAAATAAACGAATGAAAACAATTTTCTTGTTTTCACTACTGCTTATAAACCATCCTAGCAGGCGAACGCGCTCAGTTACTTCACCACATTTCAACTAACTAACTGCTCAAAATCACACTAGCCGGCGAATGGAAAAAACTTGTCATCAACCAGTGCAAATAATAATGAATCAATAATAATTTCATTTCTGATTGACTGACAATTCAGCTTCTCGTTGTTTGCAAAACGGCAATCGCAAAAATGTGGCCTTGATCTTTAACAAAATGCATCAATTTACAAAATTGTTAAAACCAACTGACACGTGAAATTAATAAAATAAAATAAACAAATATTCTTTGTTGAAACAAGAAAAACTTCAAACAAAAAATGCATCCCAAAGTAATCAAAAATAAAATCACACATTAAAACATCGAATAATAAACTGTCATTGGAAGGAATGAAAACAAAAGAAAAAACAACTTGCACAAATATTAATCCCAACAATCAATTCGAAGTTGACACAAATCGTCTCTTATCAATAGAATGCTTCTTTTCAGCTTGGAACAGCCAAGCACTGCAACGTACGAAGAAATCGCATGCTCAACGCAACACATCGCATTGGAAATGCCGAAAAACGTGCAAACGCTCAGCCTAAATGCCAACAAAACAACGGCAACACTATTACAATGCATTACAAAAAACATACAGTATGCATAAAACTTGAAAATCATTTTGTACCGTATGGTAATTTTTGAGAAACTTTAACGCATTCTACTATATTTATAATAATTTTCGTCTTCAAATTTCAAAAAAAGTCATACAAAGTTTATTTACTTTGATATTTTTGAGAAACTAAAATGCCAGATACAGTATGCAAAATCAACTGTCGATAACGGAAAATGAAACTTATTGAGCATATCATTCAATTATAACTCTTCTGTACAATGTATTTTATTCAGTAAAAACGAACCAGTTAATATATAAAATAAGCCATTGAATATGCAGTGTGCTAAATTTCAAAACTAAAACTACCATGCGTCTTATAGTATTCTTATGCTTATATATAAATAGTTTTCATTTTACACAGGCAGATATTTTTAATTGAATATTTTGAACATTGTAGTATTTAATTTATCTTCAAATAAAGTTGTTTTTTTTAATAAAAGATTTAAATTTCAAAGTGACTGAAAAGTAATATTTACTTGGAAATGAAAAACAAATATTACAGAGCGATAAAAACAGCTCAGGCTATTTTAAAGCATATTGTGCACATATACAATGATCCTTTAAACAAAACTAGCTTCAATTGTTCAAACGAGAGGAGCAATAAATGAAAAATTGATGCCGCTCGAAACGGAAACATTCGCGCCTGCTTTATAAAGCAGTGTTCGGTTGGAAGAACACAGCTTCAATTTGTGAACATTTGAAATTCATCATTTAAGAACATTGACCTCTTTAACCCGGGGGAAGAAAATGCTTTTCACAGCGCAACTGATGCGTCACTTCTGCGTTGGTGAAATTTATAGCTTGAGAACAAGTTTCGATAGATAAAAATTGGAAAGCATTGCACTAACATCATCGAAGATTTGCATCATTTTATCGAAAATTCAGAAATACCAAAGTTTAATTATTATATTACATTTTATCAAACAATATTTCATAATAAAATTAAACTTAAGAAAAATAAATAAGAAAAAATTAACAAAAAGTTGTATGCTAAAGTAAATACACGATAAAGTTTATTAATAAATAATATTGCAACTATGATAATTCTGTTTACACTAAAAACTTTATCATAGTGTTAGTTTGAAACTTTTACTATTCAATCTATTTTCACAGTTTACGGGTAAAATTGGAATATTTTTCCCTGAGAATTTTTTATTTCAAACTTATTATCTTCTTGAAACATTTAATGTTGCAATAGTGCACAACAAATGTACAATTCTTTTCTCATCTATTCAACAATATATATATATGTACATTTTATTCTTTCAATTTGAAATATTTTTCAGTATTATTTTAAGCAACATTCGAAAAATATTTCCCGTAATCGACATCTCAAAAATCCCATAACAGCGTTAGCTAGAGGACACTTCATGAACAGAAAAAAATCCATTTAGCGTTTTGAATCTTTTTTTGAATTATTTATTAAAACTGCATGTTTTAATTACATTTTTTTGACAAGTTAATATTTTTTTTGTTATTTTCACATATAACGTGCAATTAATTATTCATTGGTGATGGTAATGTTGTTTTTAAACATTCAATTGATGAAACTGAATCGTAAAGTGTACACTATTGCACAGCGGATATTTTAGTCATTATTTTTCAGTTTACTGAGCTTTGTGCACATCTGGTCTGTTAATTGAATCAGTAAAAACTGTTTAATGAAAAATTCGCTTTAATTTATGAAGCTTTTACGATTGCTTTTAAAACTAAATCCAATTAATAGTTGGTATCTTAAAGCTGCCGCTGAGGTGCACAAATTCACTGCCACAGATGCAGATTTATTTTTAATGCGAACATTATTTTTGGGTTTAAATTTTTTTCTCCCACTCTTACAGAGAAAAAATATAATCATATCGAAGATAGATAAATGCTTCAGTTGATCTCATTTGTTTTATTTGACATTGCTTTTCAAGTAGTCGTTGCTGTTTGGTCATCATTGCTTTATACTGAATCTGACTGACTGTCACTTGCATATTTTGATACTTATACAACAGATGGTCATTTTGTTGAAGTTTGCAAACACATTTTAGCCAATATTATAAACAATTTATCTGATTGGTTAAAGTTACATTTATGAGAACGATGTTGCTTGATCAGTTTGAAACATTATTTGTGCTTGTCATCTTCGTGAAATTGTTACTTGCTTTTATTGTTACCATTGTCCTCAACGTCATTGTCGGGTAAGGTTGACTTATTTCGTTTTATAATCGTTTATTGTTAATCTATTTTGCTTTTCACAATTATAATAGTTTTTGTTACATGATGATTTAATAATTAAAACTGAAATTTTATTCCTATTTATCTTTATAATTTTTTTTAATACTTATATATATATATTCGTAATACTCGTAATAGATTATTTGCAACAAATGAATTTGTTCATCAAAATGAGAAACTGTTGAATTTTCATTATGATGATAATTTTTCAGCAACTATTTTCAGCTAATTCTCTGCAACAACGTTATTACTCATCCGTCGTTGGCAACTGTCAAACTGTAACAGTTGTCGTATGAGAAAAGTTAATTTTTCGCTTTTCAATATTATTTAATTTTTCCATTTTTCTCAATACAAAATTATGGCAGAAGTTTTCACTGATGTGCATTTCTTCAAAGTTCATTGTAAAATATTTTTATTACTAATATAAGCTAATTTGTGCAAAAAGCCCTATCCAATCTCGTGATTTATACACAGAATGAATGATAGATGTTTCAAAAAAATATTTTAAGAGATATTTTCAAGAAATAAGTAGCTAAACAAAAATCCGTGATTTGTGAGAACAACTGCCAAAGGCAACGTTGCGTTGTTTGAAAAATGTCAAACATTCTAATTTATCAAGCCTAAAGATAGAACATTCTGTATGTAGGACACTTTTAATGATCACTGCATAATGCTCAAATATAAATTGTATGCGAATCATATAAAAGTTCAGTGAAGTCCCTTAGCGCGCGGCAGCGGTGAACAAAACTGAAAGGGGATGGCTTTGATTTAAAACTTTGCCACATGAATAACAATTGCTTTTGAAAACAATTGTTAGTCAACAACAAAGAATTTTAAAAACGATAATAGAAGTGAAAATAATGTCAATTCGCTTCCATTGCTAGAGAAAAATAATTCTTGCCCAAAATTTTACTTTTTTTACTATGTGCAGATAAAATGAAATATTTGATTTTTTTTTTTAATATTTGGCATGCAAATTTTGTAACAAATTTTTTTGCTTTAAAATCTTTCTTGGTCGTTCAAATGAAATATTAAGTTGTGACGCTGTTTTGATTTGTTTACAGCATAGAGTGCATCAGAAAAGTATTGTGCCTTCGGTGATATTATTCTATGTATTATACTGCACTAGAATCCATCAAAAGCGATAGTCGGTATGATTGTCACTCAGAAATGTGAAATGTGATATTTCTGCCCTAAGCTAAAATGCATGTCACTTTATATGTATGAAAAATTATGATCATTTATTAAACAAAGTATTTATGTGCATTCTGATACAAATACAACTAAGTGAACTGCTAAAAATGTTGCTTCTGTCATACGTGGTAAAGTAAGAACTGGCATATACTACGCTGCGTTGTATAATACAGTCGGCTATCAACATTTGCGGATTTCAAAACCGCCAAAAAGATAAATCCTATTTTTAGACCCTAGTGTGTATGTATGCTATGGATCTGCAGGTTCAGTGCAAGGTTGTTTCCGCTTATGAGATTCCACACCATAACAATAGTGATAACGACCAAACCAAATTTGAGTAAACACGTAATGCCTGAAGCTACTACTATAGTCACAATATTTTTTCGATAGCAATGTTTTTTAAAAAAGATGCGCTGGACAGTCCATTCACTTCTGGCAATGATTTTGACTGTTATACACTCAATCAATCGAATAAAAAAAATAAATTTAACATTCAAATCAGTAGGACGGGCCGTGATTCATTCATTGCAGCTTTCAGGCAATTGTACAGGATTATAAGGCATCGGCGGGGTATATGAATAGAAGCAGCAAGTATTCGCGGAAATTTGACATTCGGGTTCCACCGGTACGCACATACCGCGAATGTTGAGGCCGGCTGTAACTTCATATAAAGGCAACAACGTCAATGAATCTCGCTGTGAAACTAGTAAATGCACATGTAATGACTGCTGAATAAATGCCCCTGTAAAACGTAGTATCGTATTACTCCTATTAAACGAATTTTCATGTTTCAAGCTGTTGTTAATTACAACTCTAAATTCATCAAAATGCAAAGTTCGCCCAGAAAGATTTCAACACTAGCTCGCAATTTAAATTGGGTGCAAAATGGTTAGTTTACTGATAAAGTTAAGAAAAATTTTAGCCTTTTGTTACAGACACGAAAACAGGGAAACAAAACCCCACTTGTATAATGCATTATGAGAAATGTCGCAGGTTCTACAAGTTTTTGGGAAACGTCAATCTGAAAGTAAGAATTCGCAACAATTATTTCAAACACTCATTTCAACGGAAGAGAGAAGGTTATTGAGTTTGTGAAAACCTTCGCTAAGGAAGGAATAACATTATATATATGTATCATTAATTATTGTTTGTCTAGTTGCTTATTGCCTTCTAAATTAATTGCAAGTCTTTGTAATAGGAAATACTTTCTCTTATCTAATTGTAAACTCTTGTCAATAATGATTAATATCTTATGACTTGATTCTGCCCATGCTTATGATTTGTTGCTTTTGAAGTAGCTACTTTTGCTTTTTCCCCCTGGCTAGTGAAACAGTTTGAAATATAGCAGCTAGCGGCAATGCATTACAACTGCCGTACAGATTAGCAACAGAATAAAATTTTTATTTTTAACCATAACTTAAATATGAGCTTCGTTTAAACATAGCAGGTTGAAGCAAATTACATTTCTGTATGCTTTTTTATGTGCTTATATGCGAAATATAAGTGAAAGTTATAAATTAATCTTGCATTACTTAGTGGTACTGTATGTTGTAAAGTAAGTGTTAATTTGAAAACTTATGAAATTTTGATAAAATTTTAGAGACCCTTTATTTTTAAAAAAAACTACAGTATTTTTTAGGCAAATTGCAGGTATATTGAATTTCAATTAATTTATAAGAAATTTTATATAATAGAATTTGCCTGGGGTTTTACTAGCAGTGTTAATTTTTATGAGCAATTCTGTGAAAATAACAGATTGCATTTACTTTTGGACTATATTTTTTTTACTTTATTATTTCATTGATTACTTGCTGTAATATGAAACATAATGTTATAATAAAACATGATACGAATACATCAGTAGTCGGTGTTTATGCAGTTTTCAGAAAATGATAATTAAAAGTTGCAATTCACTTTTTGCATATGATGATATATTCCAACACTGCAGTATTTTCTAGCTGAAAGTTAAAAGGCATAAACTGTTTGAAGTTCGTTAAACAATATCAAACTGCAGTTTTTGTTTTGCTGTTGCATCAATCAAGAAAAGTTCACTGAAAGTAAATCAGGAAACTGAAACTTTTTTGGCTATAATTAAACACAATGTTTTTTTAATTTACAGCTGCTACAGCTGCTGCTTGTTATTTTGGACGGCAGTTTTGAAGTCAGTATTTACTTGAGGTGTCGACATTTTTTTATTGAATCTGTACCTTCCAGTTTCATGGATATCATCAGTATTGTGTTTACTCCGTGAAAAGGTTTGCTCATTTTGTTGTTTACATATTTATTTCACAGATTCCATAAAGCAATGTTTTTTAATTAAATTGAGCAAAACTTTTTAAATATGTTTTTAAAATTTCTATGAAAAGTCGACCGACACCTTCTATAAATGGTAAAAGTAAAAATTTTCAGAAGAAATACCTTTATGAAACAGAAATTGTAATTCATATCTTAAACTCAAGCGAAAATTATTGAAAATTGCATAATAGATATCATGATCAATTAATGATTAAGATTTACTTATTTTTTCCTCCTTACTTAGAGTCATTTTAATCCCCATGACACCATTTCCCTCTTTTCTGTTAAGAGTACCTGAAAATCTTTAATAATTAATTTTATTCACTGCTTTATTTATTTCGACACGTTTTAGCCGAGGAACTAGCGGCTAAATGAAATGGATGCTTCAGGAAAATACGAAATGTTTCCTACAAAATTTAATTTTGGCTTGAACAACATCGATGATTATAAGAAACGCATAGTTTACTTCTCGGATGGTAAAAATTATCTCTTAACTATTTATTATTTATCTATATTTATTGTTTTATTTATTTTATTACTATTATTATTTATATTTCATGTAAATTAAAAAATAAGATAAAAAAAATCAGGAACTGAATAATTAGGTTTTACCGCCTTTTTTAAAATTATTAAAATTTTATTATTACTAAATAATAAAATTATTTATTTATTCAAAGTTAATTATTACATTTTTGCATGCATTCATTAATTTCAGTTTTAGTGATTGCATTTATTATAAGGATTGCAACTGTAGATTAAATTTATTATTATTATTAATATATTATTTACATGTTCTTCTTTGTTCACATTAATTATATTTGCATATTTTGCTGAAATGCGTAAATTTGTTTATTCATATCAATGACATTTTTAGTTGATATGATTCACGTGGTATTTTAAAAATGAATATTTGTAAATTATTTGCTAAGTGTTGCTGATCGATATGATCGTGTTGAGGTATTTATTTGTTTAGATACCATTGGTAACTTCAGCTTTACCTCTAGACACTTAATGAAACCATTTAGAGCTGCAATGACAGACTCTTTGGTACAGAGTTATGGATTGACTCAGTGTATGAAAGTTATGGTAATTGTTTTTGCTATTTTCGTTTATGTGTATTATGATTATTATTTCACAGAAACCACAATGGGCATCGGAAGATGATTTGAAAGTTTTTCATACCGATGAATACGTTGAAGCAATAAAGGTGGCAACAAAAACAAAATCTAAAAAACGTAAGTTTGCATTGATATCTGGGACTATTTTGATAAATATCTAATGAATGAACTTTTTGTATCTCATTTTTTTCAGGTGGTGGTGATGCAGACTGTCCAGAATTTTTTGGCGTTCTTGAATACTGTCGTGCCGTTGCTGGTTCTTCTCTTTGTAAGTTTAAAGAAATTTTATTTGTGTGTCTTTGCAAATATGATAACGTTAAACGGATTTTATTACAGGAGATCTAACTAGAGCGTGAAAAACATTCAAAAACGTTTTAACCCACAATTCCTTTAACATTTATTTGTTGCAGTCATATATGTTTTTCAACATTTTATGGAAAGTTTTGCAGAATACAAATATTTTTATACATTCCAGCAGGTGCACAAGTTTTGAATAAGAGAACTACTGATATTATTATAAATTGGAATGGTGGTATGCATCACGCAAAAAGTTATGAAGCGTCTGGATTTTGTTTCATTAACGATATTGTATTGTCTATCTTGGAATTGTTAAAGTAATGTTTATTATAAAATGTTCATCATCCATGTTAAGTTGAAAACTGATTTACTTTGTTTTAGAGTTTATGAAAGAATATTATATGTTGACATTGACTGTCATCATGGAGATGGAGTTGAAGAAGCATTTTATACGACTAATCGAGTCATGACAGTATCATTTCATAAATATGGTGATTTTTTTCCTGGAAGTGGTCGACTGGAAGTAATGGCATTTATTGTTTTTTGCTATATATATATGTATGTAATGTACAATATAGACATACATGTATGTTTTTTTTTAATTAGGATATTGGCTTGGATGAAGGAGAGAGGTACGCTGTGAACGTTCCGTTAAATTCTGGAATTGGTGATGCGAACTATGTGGCGATGTTTCGACTGGTTGTTTTCTTTTGTGCAAAAAATTATTTTAGTTGAAAAAACAATTTTAATTTACAGGTTATTACAAAAGTTGTCGAACATTTTCGACCATCTGCTATTGTTATGCAATGTGGTGCAGATTCACTTGCACACGACCGTTTGGGTTGCTTTAATCTTTCAGTTTGCGGTTTGTAGTGAATGAAGGAAAGCGAAAATTGTTTTAATCAAGTGATATTTCAGGACACGGTGAATGTGTTAAGTTCATTCGGTCGTTGCAGATTCCGCTAATGCTGCTAGGGGGTGGGGGATATTCCTTGCATAATGTTGCTCGTTGTTGGACCTATGAAACGGCCATTGCGTTAAACGTTCCAATAAGCAATGGTAATTTTTGAACAATAATAGAAGAATTCTTCTTTTTTCAGTTTGACAAAATTATCTTTTTTTAGATTTACCATTTCACGAATATTATAATTTCTATTCTCCTACCTTCAAACTGCACCTTCCCGCTGCGAAAAATGTGTTAGATATGAACGGAACGCATTATTTGGAATACATTACGTACGTTGTTTAGTTTTCAGCTACTTTCAAACAAATTCACTTTTTTTCAGAAAATGTATTTGTGAAAATATACGTTCATTACCACATGCACCATCGGTAGAAATAAAAGGTTTCCAACATGTGAAACAGTCTTTATATGAATTTGACATATCTCATTATTGTAGATTCTGAATGCAGTACATCAGAAAGTTCTACATCAGTAGAGATATTTCAAAACGATGAATGGATGCCAGGTAGTAATTGATGCTTTTTCATTAGTGAGGATTTTTTCATTTTCATATTTATAGGAATAGATGGCATAGTCCATATTAAGTGAAAAATTGCATGCATACAAAAAAAGAAATTTACGATAAAGTCTGATTTCTAAAATTTGTATAATACTGAAATTACATTACAATATTGAATACATTTAGTAAATATAGCATATTTTTACGAGAATGAATCAAAAATAACAAAGCACTTACTCATATATACTACTTCACAAATGACAGATATTATGCATGCACATACGCAAATATTTACTACATTCAGTCGGTCTATTAATATAAATTATTGTAAGAAGTAGAGTCCATTTTTATGAATTGAATCTATCGTTTTTGTTTATATACATGTGTCCATGTATGTGACAACAGCACCTTGACTTATTGTTTTACTGATGTATTCAAGCGCACATTTTGTTGCTGTGTATTGCCCAAGAGATAATCAGTTGTATTCACAATAAATAATCAAGTGAAAGAGTTAACATATACTCTAAATCCATAGTGCTTCGTATTCGTAGACAAAAATACAATGTGCTTAAAATTTTCATTTCGTCTGTGCAGAATCTTCATTCGACGTTATATGAATTATCACGTTGAGAAGAAGAAGAATCAGCGGAACAATACGAAAATTGCTTATTGCAAAGATTGTTTATGATAAATTGGAAAGTAATGGATGATTATTTTTGTCTGGATAAGCTATGCAGACAAACATAATAATGAGCAAAAAGTGACACTTCGAAACTACTAAAGTTTGCATTATTGCATTACGGAAAAAGAATGCAATTACCATTTTTTGAACTCATCCTAATCAAGCTACTGCAACGTGTTTTAATAGCTCACTTAATGATGTAACGGTTTCCTGATTACCTTATCATTGGCATTACTAATGTGCTTTTCGTCAACAAGAATAATGTTGTCTAATCAATTCATATATAATGGCGTATAAACCTTGGCGTTAATAGTTGTAAAAGGTAGCTTCAGGCAAGAGGCACTAAAACGTATAGGAAAAATAGAGTTCGGTGAAATGAAACAAAAAGTAAACAAGCATCGATTCCCACGAAGTTCAGAATGAAGCAAATGGATGTGAGTAATGTGAACATTTAAAGCAGTTTCAAGCATGGCTGAATAAAAATAAAAAAGTGTACAATTTTACATAATTAAAAAAGTCAAAATGCATCACATTTCAGACAGTAAGTTGAACGACTGCAAGTTAATATGCTAGTGCATTAGCAGAACAGAGTTTAATTTGCAAACAAGCTTGACCTCAGCTTCGGCTAGATGGATGAAAGTTAACTGTTGCTAGCTTAGAAAATTACCGTTAATGCAGCGCACTGTGCGAGTTGTGTACTGTGAAATTAAATCAAAAAAGCATTTGCTCATTTCTAGCTTATCATCCACATTTTCATATTGTCGACAATTTCCTATTTACTGTGCAGATTTTTTTTTTCATTTCTGTGTAAACCAGAAGTTAGCATTTTGAAAAAAATAAAGCTGATGCTTCAAAAAATATTTGCATAACATCTTAGCACGAGTTGTAACTATCGAACAAGCAGTATTGTTTAAAAAAGTGATGCGCAGGGTAGCAGTTTCAATTTGTCGATGAATTCATCAAATGATTTATTATTTTTTGTAATGCAGTAAAAGCCGCAAATGATTTGCACCAAAATAGCATAATAAATAAAAAAAAAACAAGTGCGTTTGATTTTAATTTCAATTGCACAAACTGCTTTGTCTGCTTGTCAAGCAAAACCAGATTTATCATAAATAAACAAACAAACAACACCACCAACCAACGGTAGAAGTAGAAATTAAACCACCAAAACATCGTTAGCTAAGTTGGTCAGCCACGGCATTTGCACGATTTGCCACCAGCACTGACTGGCACAGCTGATGCGCAGGATTGTATACTGGTCTTTTATTGTCGACGTGGCGGTTTATTTTCTGTTAACAATATGCGCTTGCATTATTGATGCTGTTGCGTTGTAATTTCTTCTTCTTCTTCAACTTCTCCTTCTTTTTCTTCACTTGCTGCTGAACGAACTATTATTCCATTTTTCATTGTTAACTTTTAATGCATTCAACAGCTAATAATAATATTGACGCGTTTGTTGATGATATCTGGTTGCAGGTAAGTGTTTTATTGCAGTTTATTGCATCAGCTAGTGAACAACAATCTCGTCTACTTTGTAATGAGATGGATGATTTTGTTTTTGTTTGTTTTTTTTTGGATTTTAAAAGTGCTAATTTCTCATCTAATCATGTGCAACGCAGTTGCTTGAAAGCACATTTTCAAGCACAGCAACAACAACAACAACAACAACACGTCATCGATCTCAAAAGAAAACAATCTTAATAGCAGCTGTGTGAAAAATGAATGCAATAAACAAAAACTTTGCAACTTTTATTATTTTTTAAAGTGATTCTATTGCATAAATTCTATTCAAAAAATTTCTTGTAAATTATTTTCATAAATTTCCATATAACTTTAACCCATCTCGGGTATTAGTTAGTTTGAAATTTGGAGAAAAATCAAATTTTCAGTGTATTCATTGTTGTCAAATACTTTTATAAAATTTATTGTAAGAAAACAACCTCGTCTTTAAATTGATCTATGCAAATTTTTGCACATCAAGAAAGTTGAGCATATACTGAAATCTACAGATTGTAAAGCTGCATGTTATTTGACTTCATTTTGCTTGAGTATTCAAAAAATAAAAGAAACTGACATTTCATAATGGAAAAATATGCAACGAAACAAAGATGAACTTTCCAAACTATGCTGCATTTATTTATCCCACATTCGCATTCTGTTATTGAAAATGTATTATATTCTTTCAAAAATAATAAAAAAAACAAAAAGCAAATTTATACATATATATATATATATCCTAAAGCATCGGTATAAAAGCAATCTGGCATGTGTCAATTATTTTAAAATTGATGAATCTGTTGAACAGCTGATTGTCGCCTGTTGGCGCTGTTGGGTGGGAATTTTCTTTGGAAAAGTGCACTTGAAAGTTGAAATTTGCAATTTGATCAAGCAGCTTCAGCTTTTATGTTTTTGCACAACTGCAACTTTCTTTTCATTTTTCAAAGTTTCAACAACATCTTCAGGCCATTCAGTGGAATAATAATGCACAATCAGCGGTAAGTGAACTTGTTTGCATTACGCAAATTGTCTAGACGCTGGAAAAAACGGTAGAAAAAGCACAACACAAAGCAGTCAGCTCTGTCGGTCAAGTATGACATGCCGTGTGGACAGCAGTCACGGTTTGTCTAGTCCAAATTTCGTGTGGTCGAAACCAACATCCCTGTGTCGCCCATCCCCGTGACCGTCGGTGTGCAGAATCCGTTTCGCTCATGCTAATGACGAACAAGCTTCACACGTGCATAGAGGTATAAACAACGACGACGACGATGACAACAATAAAAATTATCTCGTCTTGTTTGTAAAATAACGTGCAATCAATTTTTTGCAACGTCTGACAATGTTGATTGCAGGTTAGCGTTTTTCTGTTTTCTTATTTTTTTTTTGCAAAAATTGCACATTTTATCAAAAGAATGACTATTGATATTATTATTATTATTGATCAAACTAGAGAGGACACAATTGGAATTGAAATTCCCTGACAATACAGACTTGCATTGGAGACACTTGAGTGGAAGTTTGGGAGGAAGTGCTTTGTCCAGTTTCTAGGTTCAAAAAGGACGAATCATTCGACGACAACAGGGGGTTGTCCAAGGAAAACTCGTGCTACCGTATCCTGTAGCTGTTGTACCAATGCGTTGCACCACTGCTGGGGTTATTTATTCAAATTGGATTAAACTGAAAGCAAAAGGAAAATTGCCATTACGCAGTGTTGAAGGAAAAAAGCTTGCGTTGTATTGGTGTTGCTTTTTTTTCTCCCGTTGGTGGTGAAATTGTCGTGTGAAACTTTCACAAAAATGAATAATTCTTTGTTGTTGTTTTTTTTTCACGAACAACTCAGCCAATCAACGCACGTCATTCATGAATAAATATTTGAAATTGTTATTTTTTGAAAAGGAATTTGAATTTCAACGAGAAACTTTTCCATTGCTGTCGTGAGCGAGCTTTGGCAAACGATGCTTTTTGATCACGTGAATAAAGCGCGTGCACAACGCAATCAGTCGTTCGACGTGTTGTCGGCAGTCGGTGTTTTGGTGCAATATTCGATCAATCACCGGTGAAGAGATCAGCAACGGATTGTCGAAAGTGATGACGATCAACCAAGCTGAATTGGAATCAATTTTCTTATCACAACTGATGCTGGTGTTTTCCAATTTGAAATCAACAAACAATCTCATTTTGAATTAATTGATTTGATTTTCCAATGCACAACACAAGACACAACGCACATACACATCTTCCGACCAATGGTTTGCAAATGTGCCAAGAATTTATACATACATATATATATATATATATAATTTTTTATCCGATCAGCATTTTTCAATAATCACAAGTTGATTATTGATTGCAAAACGGGGCGCTGGTTGTCTGCAATGTCGATATGTTGTTGAACGACAAACGGACGATTATTCAAAAAAAAAAAGAAAATTTCATTCGATATAATATTGAAGTTTGTTTGTTTGTTTGTTTATTTGCTTATTTATCGAATTATTGTTGTCTGTTTTCACACCTGGGAAATATATTCATCCAACAACGAACGGTTGGTGAAATAACTAGATCACAGTTCTAGATTAGATAAGCTAGCACATCTACAGTTGTATCGACATTATTCATTTATTATTATTATTGTTGTTGTTGTTGATGATGTTATTCGCACATTACTGGTGTTTTAGTATTTAGTTTCGGAAAATGGACATTTTCTTTTCTTGCGTTGAAAAATTACCGTCTGAAAATATAGGTTTATGTTGAACTCGAGCAAGCAGCGTTTGAATGATTGGAAAAAATAATGTTGTTTCATTTTTCAAATGTTTTTCCATTTTGGAAAGATAATTTTCCAAATTTCCATTCAACTTCTCACACGGCCAAAAAAGTCACGTTCGAATCTGATACTGCAGTACTGTGGAATACTGTAGTTTGTCGTTAGCCCGGAGGAGTGGTTGGCCGCAACCGTGGCCGAGTCGGCCGGTCAGTGCGCACGGTGTGGCGTTTCAAAGGTAAGTTGGTTGACGGTTTTTTTTCTTTTTCTCTCCTCTTCTTTTCGAAACTGTGTTTCAGCAAGGCCGAAGCGAATTTTCCAAAGCGCATCTAGCCAAAGTTCCGCGAGCGGATTTGAGCCGTCGGGAAGTGAGCTGCACTTGAGCATCAGCTTCATCCTACTGTAGCATAGTCTGTACGGACAGATTGCGGCATGCGGTGCGATGGGCGTGGGTTGTTGTCTTGTCGGACGAGTGACGTGCCAGTGGCGTCAGCTGTTCGCGACCGCTTTCGTCGGCTTCACCACTGCACCAGCTTGGTGGGCCGTTGTGCGCGTGCTATTTGCCAGCCCGTTCGCTTCAAGCTCTCTTTTTCTCTCTCTCTCTGTGTATGTGTGTGTGTGTGTGTTCGACGTGATGGGAGAGAACAGCGACGGGAGAGCGTGAAATATTTTTCATTATTTTTTATTAATTATTAATTTTTTTTCACTTTTTGCCAGCTCTAACAGTCGACTGCATAAAGCTGCAAAGCGAGTCGGTTGGATTGAGGAGCTCAAGTTGGTTGAACCATTGTACTTAAGCACCAATTTAACGTTCGTTGCTGCCAATTTTTTGCATCTGGTCAAAGAAAATGTTTCGCTCGTTGACGGGCCTCTTCTTTCGTCGAACGGCCGAAGTCTCTGGAACCGAAGCCGATTCAGGCACGCATGTGAGATTGGTCGTCGAACAGTCGAACACAGCCCCGAGTTTTGTGCTGGTCGAACGTGAAGCTGATCGTCAGCTGGTCGAAAATCCACTGAGCGATTCTTCGCTGGCCGATGATTGGATCATGGTTGAACATTTAGGTAGGTTGGCTTTTTTCATTTTTGTTCATCCAAAACAAGCAAGCTTTCGAAGTCTCTCGACTTCACCTGAACGACAGATTGGCTAGTTGTTCAATTAGCTAACAGTAGTGGAAGGAGAAGATTGACTGAAATGAGATGGTGCAAAATAGGGGCAGGGTCAGAGGGAGCAAGAGAAAAGCAAGAAAGAGCAAGCAAAGCAGATAGATAGATAGAGTGAGTGAGAGAAAGAATAAAAGCGGACGCTCGTGCTGCTTAGCTTATTTGTGCAAGTAGTGTTGGCCATTTATCGATTTATTGACTTGTTTTGCGCACCAACTACACATGGCAGTTGTGAACGTACCAGAGAAATATTGTTACTTGACGTTGCAGATGAGAAAGAAACAGGCAACGCCAGTTCGGGTCGGTCGACACCAACCTTGCCGGATTGTTTGGAAACGTGGGACGTGCTTCAAGATGACCGAGTGAACCACGATTCGTACAGGGTTGAAATGACACGGTGCAAGTACAACGTCAGACCAAAAGCTCCGAAGGTGACGGCGACGATGCCAATTCGAAGTGTACGCATGGGCACGTTAGCTGCGCATCTGATACGAAGCCCTGACGAAGAGCGACTGTACAATCGCTGTCCGTTGACCATTCAAGAGATCACCAACGTCGAAGAAGCTTTGGCCAAAAGAACCGCAGCGTCACGTCGCCTGCGCAATTCAGATCTGTTCGACAACACGGCTGAAGAGAACCACTGCCCGGCACAGGTGAAAGAAAAGAAATTCGCCAAAGGCAAAATGCTCTGCCGTATCAACATGACCAACCGATTCAGCAAATCTGCCAAACAGCGCAAGAATCGGATCCAAAATTTTTCAGGAAAGAACAATGATCGCAAGTGCCAATAAAAAAAAATATATATACGCCGCCAAACTAACTCGGCATTATTACATTAATCCCAAATTGTCGCTGCCGAGAGAACCACAAGTCCTCCCCTCCCCCCTTCCCCACCCAGCACACCTACCAGTGTTAACAAGCACCTATATATTGTAATATTTTCAATTTATCCATTCTGTATTCATCAGATTGCGCAATAGTCAGTCAGTCAGTCAGTCGTACGAGAATTTTTCGCATCACCGAGAGGGAGACAAGCTTATTATTATTAATTTCTCTTTTTTTTTTAGAATTTCCTATTTAAATTTTTATTTTATTCGCACACCAGTCAAATCTTCATTTATCCCTACCGCATGCATACCAAAATATGGCACTGGCTGCTGGTTTGCAGCTAATAAGAATCACTTTTTTTTAAAAAAAAGCGTGTGCTGTTTTCTTTTTCTATTTGTTTCTTCCGAATTTACACAAATAAAGGATATATTTCAATTTTGCCTTGCTGTACACATGGGAGACTGGTCTCTGTCTGAACTTGAACATGTTCGGGCAAAATTATCATTATTACTATTACTATTATTATTATTATTATTATTAGCCTTATTATTGTTGTTGTATCGACAGGCTTGGGTTAGTGGGTCGATATCAGACACTGGCCTTTCAACCTCTGTTGACCCCAAAGTGGGGTGTAAATTTGTAGAGACAGCCAACTTGCAACGTGGCGAAAAAAATAATTTTTCAATCATTTTGTTCAAGCTCTGCGATGTTAGTATCTGCAATATGATCTGGTCAAGATAAAATAAAAACAAGAGAAGAAAAGTTCTCAATTAACAGCTTGTATAAACATACAGATGATGATTGCTCACCGGATAAAACAAGACAACAAATAAATCACCGGAGCAGTTATTGATTTCTATTGCTCGCTAAGTTTCCAGTATGCTGTACAAGCCGGTCAAGAAATTTTCAATATCATCCAAATGTATTTCAATTACTAAAAAAAATAAAAGCAAAAATATACAATATTGTGCAACGTTAGTTGACAAAATTGTAAAGCAATTCATTATAAACAATGATGGAAAAAATTTTCCTCTAATGAAAATTTTGTATTATGAAAAGAAAACAAAATATTAAAAAAAAATTTTCGTGAATTTATAAATAAAGTAAAATGTAGAAAAATTATAACTTTTTATCGATTCATCATATCACTAATAAGTAGTAGTTGATTTTGATTGGACAAGTTTGCATTAAAAAAATTGATATAAAAATGCACGATTGATATAAAGTGAAAAGTAACAACTGCAATAATGAAATCAGTAAATCTGAGTAGGTCGTAGATAAATTTTACAATTTATTATTATTTGAAAAAATTTAAATATGAGATATAAATAATATGACTAAAGTAGATGATATTTTTTACTTACTGGACGATTCAAAACAGTACTGTCTGATGTAACATTTCATTTTCTGAGCTGCACGGGAAAAAGCTTCACCAAATAGACTGAAATAATCCACATTGCACAGAATTATAATGATAATTAATATGAAAATTTCAATTTCCATTTACTTGACCGGGTTACCAGAAGTGTTCTCAGAATAAAGAGGTGGAATTCCAACCAGGAGTATACCGTTTCTTTGATTCTTCAACGGTAAGATCAAAATCAGCGCCTTATGACGGTGTTTTGATTTCTAAAATTTGAAATAATAAACCAATTGATTGCAATTTTCAAAGAATAATCTTTACTTCACTGATAAACGCTCTTTGAACGTGTTGAGCCAAAAAAAGTGCACCGTAAATATTTTTATAATAATGAAGTGTCGACAAATCCTGAAAAATTGAAACTAACGTGAAATATAAAAAAAAACTGCAATATGCAATCGCACCTGATTAACACGACAATGCAACATTGGACAATTGCTCATCAGGGATCCATCGCAAAGTATTTGTTGGACATCTTTGTTAACGGCTTTCAAAAATGCTTGATAAAACTGAACACCACGATAAACTGAATTTGTACGAGCTCTGAAAAAGCGTCTCATTTTTATTCAATGGATACAGAAAGAAATCAGAAATAAAATTACATATTCAAGCAGTCCATTGCTTCCAAAAATCTAGCTTTCGTCGATTTTTGTTTATCAAAATAAAGAAGCCCTGCTATAGCTTCGGCTATATCGCAAGCCGCAAATACATGCTTGTACAAAGCTTTGCACACAAAACCACCGTATTGTATATCTGTTAAACTAAATGCAAAAAATGACAAGATTTACAAATTCTGAAAATTAGCTGAACAATTTTTGATCCACAGTATTTCAAAATTTAAAATGATTTTTATTAATCAAACTATACGAGTAGATCAAATTTAATACACGCCGCATTTGAATTACATCCCAGCATTTTCAAGCAAATGAGAATATTTTACCCGAATTGCTGAATGAAATTTTCTTCCATTACAGCTTGCGCACCATCTAACAATTTTTTGTCCATCGACTGAAATTTCTGCTTGCATTGTGCTAGAGGCAAACTGACAAACGACACAAATTTTAGAACTTATTTTTTTTTTTAATAAATAAAACAATTCCATTTACCCACAACGTGCAAAAAATTCTCTCACACGTTTCAAGCCATGATCAGTCCATGGTCGAAGAGTACCAGCGGTCAGACGACTGTAGCAAACGCTATCGTATAAATTCCATTGACGATACAGCGACAGTAACAAACTGAAAAAAAAGAAAATTTATAATATTTTCAATTTGCATAAATATTTTTTCATCACTCTTTTTGAAATGTAATTGATAAGCAATCTTTTGGGAGATCATTTTGATCCCGTTGATTCAGGCGGAGTCTTCTCAGCTGTTGGCTCATATCCGTTGACCATAAAGTATACTGTTCAATACCGATGTGATCTTGAACAAGCTGACTGCTCAGGCCAATGATGGCGCACCTGAGAGGTGAAAATGTTTTACGAATTGAATAAAAATTTTCAAATGAACAACACTACCATAACATGTCATTCGATTCCAACGAGAGAACACAAATCAATTTATAAAGCAGCATTGAAGACTTAAACGGAAAGTATAATTCACATATATTAGTCAAAATTTTGCAAAAAATGAAAAAATAAACATACCGACATAGAATAGGAATTGAACTGATAATAATTGAACATTATTTCATTGCTATAAAAAAGTAAAAAATTTCAATTCTGTCAGTTAAAGTAAAATAAATGAATAAAGTTCATTTTAAAACCGTTTGATTTCCCACTGTGCTCGAGAATCTTTCTTTGCTTGTTTAGCAACCGGTGATTTCGGTAAATTTCCATCATCAGTTTCAGAATGCTAAATATTCAACAGTTATATTAATTTAAATTTTAATCACTATAAATACCTCTTCTTCCTCATCTTCCACAATGTAAATATCTTTGGCATCGGGAATGTTCAAATCATTCATCTCTTCAGAGCTGACCAACAAACGCACATTAGTACTATACACATTTTCAAGATTGAAAGGTCTATGACTAAAATAAAAAATTGTAAATATTTTGAAAAAAAAAAACAAAATTTTATATTATAAATTAATATCTACAAGCTGATATTTATTAATACTATACCTGTCTAAAACAAAAACTGTTATATCTTTACTCAGTTGCAGTAGTTCGCTGATGTCAACAGTAGCACCACAATTTATGAAAATAAAATATTTTGCCTAAAATAATTTTATTTTCTAAAATCTGATAGTCAAAAAAAATATCGCATATAAAATACCTGCTGGTAAGAATCGGAATATTTTGTTAAAAGCTGATCCGGATCAACAACAGGGTAAAGTGAGTAAATAGTGTTGTTGCGACGCAATACATGCTCAAATATTTTTAAAATAATAATCATTGATCTTACATTGATAAAAGAAAAAACTATATTCCATACCAACAACAGCTTACAGCAACTGATGGAGTCCACTTCCAGACTGCACATAATATTAACATGCTAATGAAAAAGTAAATGATAAATAAACAAATAAGTGTTATATAAACTGAAATTATAGATAAAAAATTAAACTTACATTTCCTTTTATAATATCATAAAAATCTGCTTTCACATCAGTGATAAGCATTCTGTCATATATTCACTGGAATTAAAAATTTTCAACGATTAGAGATGTAAGTCGACTACTAAAACAGTCAGTTCCACAGTTGTAAAAATAAAATAAAAAATCATCGTAAACATTTATAATGTTTCCATTCATGACAAGATAAATGATTCATTTCTGAATTACATACTATAAAATGATGGAAAATTTAAAATCAAAAAATTCAAAATACTAGGTTACCATATGAATGGAAAGCATGTCTTAATATAACTAAATGATACAAATGGTTGGATTTACTGTAATAGGGCATGTTTTACCACATAATTTAATTTATTATTAATATTATTACTCCTATTTATTATTAAAAACTGAGTTAATATTAAAACTATATTATAATAATGCAATAAATATCAATAACAAATAATACAATATGCTTACGAAAATTTCAAGCTGAATTGGACTGTAGCTGTTTGAGGTGGCAACTCAAGTGTAACTGAGTTGATACGGCTAATGTCATTTTGTTTCAACCAAAAGCTTCTAACCTCTTCTCCATTCGGTTAATGCTCATTACAGTGGAAAGGGCAACAGTAAAAATTGTTTACTTATAAACAATAACAACAACAACAAACAATATAACAACGTAGCGATAAATACGTAGTAAAGTAGAACAACCAAATGCACGCGTAGCACAACAAAAATTTAAGTTGTCACAGCACCTATTTTTTTTTTATTAATTTGATAATCAAGTTTCAATAAAATTATTTTAATTGCATAAAACGACATATATTTTATTTAGTTATTATAATAAAAATTTTTATTTATTTGATTTAAATATACCAAAATTTATCGTAAACAAACAAATTTGAATCTGGGTGTTTTTACAATAATTTCAAAATACAACCCAATTTTACGGTGATTTCAAAATTTAACAGCTAACGTAGATAATTCAAAAATGTCATGTGCGTATTTATGTATACGATATCCAGCTAGAATAGAACAAATAACCATTGATTTGAATTACATAGTAATTTCTGCTTATTGAAGATTTCAAAAGAACAGTATTGATTAAAAGTAGTCATTTATTTATGAGGAAGTACCTTTAACCGATATTTCAACGTCATTTTCAGTTTGGATATAAAAAATTTATCACCACAGTTAAACAAATATATATATTTCTAATCGGTCACGACATTGTTTTTTCATTGAACAGTGAATATTTTAATCGTTATAAGCAGACTGTCATCTATTCTTTTCAGTTATGTAATTTGAGCGCATAAAAAACTTTTTTAATTTTTTGGCAGAAGAATGTCCAACAATTTCAGCAATTTCCAATATAAATAAAACAAAATTAGCTGAAACAATATAAATATAAAATTCTGTTTCTTACTTCAACCGAAGCATTCGACAATCTGGCAATACCTAAACAAACATATTTACATTTTGCAATCAAGGTTTGAATATACTAGAACTTACTGCCAAATCGCTCCATTAATGCTAAAGCTTTAACTTTTCCTACTTTGGGCAACCGTGTAACGGCTTTAATTATTTCGCTCTGTGAAGGAATGTTTTGATGGTAAGCTGTAAACTTGTCATCTCCATGAATACACTGAAGGCCAGTAGATATTAGTGAAATGAATATAAAAAAAAACATCTCCAATATTGATTAAGCAAAAGCTCAATTTTGTGACGTACCAATTCCACTACCAAATTAACGATATCTTCTGCGTGGTTTATAGGGAATACTTTAATATCCATATCAACACTGCAGAGTTTTTGAATCAGCTGAAAATTTTCAGCGTCACCGTCTAATCTCTTTATAATAACAAAACCAATAACATTTGTTTTCCGTTGCTAAAAATTCAAAAATATAACACAGACAAACATAATAATAATAATAATAATAATGAATCAACCAAATAATGTCGAAATTTAACTAATTTTTTTCTCGTGTCATTCAACTGCTGAGGGTGAATTGAAACGTAAATAGCAGCATATTTCGGCAAAATTTCAATATCACACAAGCCCTTTTCATTTCGAAAGTATGCTGTAAAGGGCCTTTTACGTTCTATAAATTAGATGCAATGATGAGCCAAGTAAATGAATAGGTATAATTTTAATGAACTAATATTGATTAAAAAATTACTCACTGGAAATTTCTCGTTTAATTTGAAAAATATCTGTACACCACTGATTAAAAGTAACAACCCTCATAGTTAAGTATTACTGTAAAAAATTCTACAGGTTAATAGCTTTAGGTTTTATTGTAAGATGTAGCAATTTATACAAATCAAAACTTTGCTCATTTAATAAATAACATTAAATTGAATGATTTTTAAATTTTCCTTTCATAAAATAGCTTTCACTTTGAAAATATACTTTGATAAACTAATGCATAGATTAATAATGAATAGTTAAATCAGTCATACTGTGATATTTAAAAGTATAGAAATTTTCAAGTACAAGTAATTTTTAAGTTTTATTTATTTAAGCACGTTAAAAAATGAATTATTAAAAAATTTAGACTTATCAATAACAGAATTTGAAGTTGTCACTCTGAGGATTTATAAATACAGACTAAAGCATGTGCAAAGCATTTGAAAAAAAAATACAACTTACAATATACATAGTTTAGCGCTGTTTAAAAATTATGTTGTGATATTTTTGCAAAACTTTAATTTTACAAGAGAATTTTATATATTTTAAATTTATAAGTCATTATTCATAATAATGGAAAATTGTTTACGCTTGTCGTTTAAGTAAATGAATGTCAAATTTGAAATGATGACATAAATGCTGAAATGAATAATCTTGTGAATGTCAGTTTTTTTAAATAAATGCATCCGTTTTATTTTATTTAATATTTATATGAAAGTTTTTAATTTTGAATGAAATATTTCATCAGACATTAATATACTATATCGACGAATATATAATTAGCAGGAAAAGTTTAATAATTCAACACAAACAGTGCCAACAATTGGATGATATTATTGAACGAGAAAAAAGAAAAAAGCTTTATCGCGTTTAAAAGCTGTACAATGGAAATATTGAAAACAAAAAACCGGTTTTATGCATTTGCATTTATTCTAGACAAAATTATCCTCGTCGATGTTTTGTCTGAGAGGATTTTTTTTTGTTGTCACGTTGAATAATTGAAATGTCGTTGAAAATTTAAACAATTTATATTTTACAACAAATATGCATGAACTTTTTTTGGGTGTAAAATGAAAATCTGAAAAATATCCATTCATAAATTTTACATTATACTGTTGAATTGTTAATTTTATTTTTCTTTTTAGCAAATGTACTGTTGCATATAATTTCATCCACTCGGAAGTTGTACATTTTTACAAATTTTGATGCAATAATTGACAAGTTAAATTTCAAAATGAGACAACGTACAAACTGTCTAGACAGAACAACATCGACGAGGATAGTTTTGACTGGAAAATAAAAGTATTTACAAATTTTATAACCGGTTTTTTTGAAAATTGTACTCTATAAGCGTGATGTCTCTTTTTTCGTCCATTTCTTCTTCGGGTAGAGTCTCGGCTGGTGCGTTATTAAATTTTTTTTTTCTCTCCTCAATTTCCTACTGTAATTCCACTGGTCAATACGGTTGAACACTGGATGCCGTCCTTGGTTTAATAAATCATCTCATCCAACAACGGTAAGAGTTCATTGTTGATGTTGTTTTATAATTTTGAATTATTAAATAAATTTAAAAAAAAAAAATGTCCCCTCTCGGGTATCCAAGTCCAATTCAAACAAAGGATTAATCTGCTTTGCAAATGAATTCGGTCCAATAATTGCTTTTGTCTTGCACAGATCAGGAATAAATAAATTGCAGCCGATGAAGACGGTGAACGATTTTTTAGCATTTCAAACTGTTCATTTTATTCTTTTTGCTCATGCTGTTGCAATTATGAAAGTTTTATTTCACCGTTGGCGAGATCGATTTTGCCCGACTCTTGCAGCACATTTTCGCGGCGATCGTTTTCATTCATTTAAAATAAACAAAAAAAAAGCTTTTTTAAATTGAAAATAAGATTTGCTTTTGCAAAATTAAAAAATAAAAAAAAATCACACAACGGCATCGGATGTGCATCGCTGAGAGACGGCACAATTTCATTATTATAAAGCAGTGATGATGTTCTTTTTTTCTTCTTTCTTTCTTTCTTTAATAAAAATATTCTCTCAAAGACAAAATCATATAATTTACTTCTTTTTCTTTATTATAATGTTTTTTTTTGTATTCAAGTTGAGGGGAAATGAAATTATTTTCTCAAATACTACCGAGAATTGGTGAACTTTTGATGAAAAATAAAGTAGCGTGGTTTTCAAATATTATTTATTAATTTATTATTGAAAATGATTAATTCTCAAATTATTATTCATCAGATCTTGCAGTGTTTTTGACCTTTGATCAACTTCAAATTTGATTAATACTTCTTTTACACATGAATAACAATTAATTGTTCACTTGCGAATATAAAAAAAAAATATATTCAACCATTTGCTAGGCTGTTGTTTTTGTTGAAAGAAAAAATAAAATTTCCGTATTTTTTGAAGCATTTTCTTCAATGATCGTGTGAATTTTTCTTTGTTTGAATTGCAATTGAATTAATGCTCGAAAAAGAATTGTTTATTTTGTATTTTTGTAAATTAAACAAAAAAACGTATGCAGTTTTGATGCAAAATAATAATTAATTAATTAATCAGTAGGTAATTAATTAATCAATGATCGAAGGTAGAAGTTGGATAAAGAGGAAAAAAGAGAATTGTCTGTAAATATAGATGTAACAAGATTAATGAAATGATGAAATTGAAAAGCAACAACGGCTGATATTGATTCTCGTTTGCGTCCACAGTGCAACTGGTGGAAAATTGAAAATTTTTTCTCGTCAACATGTAAATAATATGTTTTTTTTTCTATTTTTCAGAATACTGTACAAACTGATTGTGGGAATGAATTTGAAATTGGTGGTGATATTGGGATGGAAATGCGGAATTTGAACGTCGTCAGGTTGCACTGGCCTGCCTTGTTGGGAATGGGAAAAATTGTTTATCGACGCCTGGGATGGAATTATTGAGCTGCTTTTCCATTCGCAGCTGGCGCAAATGAAAATTGGTCGCCTTTGAAGCTGGACATTGTCTCAGCAGTTGTAATTATTGTTCCATCGGATAGACTCTCTCCCTCTTCGAACAGGAAAGGCAAATGATTAGCGCCGGTTGCTCGACACGGCTGTTTCTTGTGATTGGTCAAACGCATCCGGCGTGTTTGATTCGTCCAACTGAAACACCCACGTGGCTTTCAATCCCAAATATCACCGGCGATTGGAATCAGATTTTGCAAGCATTTCCTGTCCATTCGTCCGGTCCGCAGGCAAACGGCTCTGCCGTCGAGTGTTTCATGCAAATTTGATAAATTTTTATCTGATAACAATTTCAAACAAATCTCTCAACGGCAGTGTGAAAAGTGAAATAAATTCACGCGATGATCGATCATGGCCTTCTTATTCCACTGCTATTGCTGTTGGTCATTGGCTTGTTCATTTTGCTTTTCATGCTTATCAGACGGCTGAAATGGTTGCAGTCCTTGAAATGCCCCCAAATTCCTTTTATCACTTCCGTTTATCAACGGCTTGTCTTGCGCAAATATCAGACATTGCAAGAGGACGACTGCCAGTCAACAACAGCCTACAACATCACCATCGAATCGAATCAAATGGTAACTATTAACTTTTATTTATTTATTTATTTATTCAATTTTAATTTTTTCAAAAAAAAAAATTATCTTAACCAATACAACATTGATAATTGAATAATGAAATTCAACCGTATGCAAAATTGAAAACCACCTTTCCAACGAATAAGCACGTTCAAACGTTTGCAATTTATTAACGGCTTGTCTTGAGTGAACAATTTTTAATACAACTCAATTGAATCATTCTTCTGTTTTCATTAATCATTTTACACATGAATTAATTGCAATCCTTTTTATTTCATTTCCATTTTATTGAATAGAAATTACACTTTTCAATCGTTTTTTCCAAATAATATTTTGAATTAAAACTGTCGAGCAAACAAGGCTACAACATTTTTAAAATATAATTCAACTCAATTTGACATCACATTTTTTTTTCATTAACAATAAAATACACACACACGTAATTGATGATTAAAAAAGGTTTTTTTTTAAATACCAATTGCAATTTTCCAATTTTGTAATTAAGCGAATAAAAAAAATATTCTAAAATGCACAGGTTGATTCAGTTGAATGTCAAGTAATGTCACGACGAGTCATCATTAGTTTTTATAATATCTTTTAAGGGAATTGATGTTGGTCAACTCTATTTGGTAAGAGCAATAAATAAAATTGAAACAGCTTTCATTATTCAAGCATTATTGCAATATGTAATAAGTGACTTATGATTTCTTGAAATTATGACGAGAAAGTTTGAAAAGAAATTCTACGCAGTTGTTATTAATTATTATTAAATTACATAATTAGATAATGCTCTCGATATTGTATAATAAATAATTTTCAAATGGCACAAATGATGAAATTCTCTTCTTTTAAGGTGATGTTTATCAAACAATTGAACATTCTATATTAGAAATGTGCTTTTTTATTTAATCCTTTGCCCAATTTATTTTTATTTTATAAGTTTATTTTACTTTATATTTAGACATAATTGTTGCACGTGTTTCTTTTTTACCAATTCATTTCATCTGTACGTTCTCAATTGTAATAAATGGCCTTTCATAATTAGGCGTTAAATAATGAGCAACACATGTTTCAAATTATAATTTCAATAAGTTTATTAATGCCAACTTTCCACCCATTGCTGATTTAGATTTCGATTTTCCACAAAATTTCATCAAATGAGAACGACAATTTTGCAAGCATTTGCTAATTTAACAACTTATATAGTAAAGTATGTGTTTTAAATTCACCTCTGGATATAAATAAAGCTTATTGATTGATTTAAAGCTAATCTATCATTAGGCCATTTGCGACAATTTTTATTTGTTAGATTTTCCGTTTCAAAAATTTATGAAGCGTTTCCATGAAAACTGTATTTTATAATGAGGTATACATTAAAGGGTAAATTATGTAAAAGTAATGATGTTATGAAAACTTTAAGAAAAATTGAGATTAAACATTTCTTGACACATTCAGTTGATCAAATTGACAAAAAGCCAGAAGTGCAAGTTATTTTTAACATTGCAAAGGTATTTGGTGAAATCTTATAAAATAATAGTTGTCGCATGAAATTGGCTACAAATAAAGAATGCACAGGCTACATTGTTGCCTTCTTCACAGATCATCACAAACTAGAATGGCGGTACTTTGTTAATTAACTTTGCTTTGAAATTATCAGCGTCAATGTTTACTGTATAATAGGATTAAATTGAACAATATGTTTATCTTGATTAAATGGTAAAATTTTGCCGAACAAAACTTATATCAATGTATCAATAAACATAAATTTGTTCGGTGATTTATTCTTCTCTCGTGCTTTTTTCAATGTCACTTCAGATGTTGTTGACAAATTTTAGAAAAAGCATTAAAAATATCATTTTGCATTAAGCTATTGGATTCAAATTTACTTATAGGCTTAACTGTTTATAATTTCATCCAGAAAATTAATCATACCTAAAGCTCTGTTAATAGAGAATAGATAAATTTTGAAAAAGTTGCATTTTGTTGAATTTTTCTTTGTTTTTCTTTCATATGAAATCAGTTGGTTGAAAAAGAAATTCTGTTCAAATTTTAATAATTTATTTGTTGAAAAATTATTTTAATTCATAATTTTACAATAGTTTATATAATAGTTTTATAATAGTTTTAGAAATTTCTAGAATACAATAAATAATATACTTCATATGGTGCATTTATTTTGAAAGTGTTGAAGTTTTATAACGCTGAATTTTATTTCAAGCCCATCTAAGATTGTGCGATGTATGCATTAATTAATTATACATACACATGTCTGTATGATGAATTATCTGCTTGGCAAATGCAAGCCCGTACCAGTCAGCATACACATATATCATACATCCACTTTTTATCTAGCAATATTGTAACTCTTGCAATTTCATTTCTAAAATGTAATGGTAAATGAAAAATAGTTGTTTGAAAATTGCTTATAAATATGCAATTACAAATTAGAAATATTTGTTTTCAAGAATATAAAATGAATGTTCCCAAGAATATTGAATAAATAATTTATGTAGTTTATAAAATTTAAATGTAATTCGTGAAAATAACAAATTTACAAATTATTGTAGTTATACGGATATACTATGGTTATTATTTATGAATAAATTTTCATGAAAATTCCAAAAATAACACTATAGATTGCAAATAAGCCATAGTGAGACTTATGAAGCAGCAATGTTGTGAATAATGTTGTTTTCTGTTTTAAAGTTTTACAAATTAATTACTCTTTGGAATTACATTAGGATTCGGATAGATTATTGTGTCCGTTAAATCTGAATTTTTTGCACTTAACTACGATTATAAAAAATAGGAAAATGAATGAAATACAACTTTTTTAATTTACTAATATTTCTAATAATGTTTATGAGTGAAATTTTGCTGACAATCGATAATCAATTGAAATTTCCAATTCAATTCTTCTGAGGAAAGTACTGCAATAAGTTGAAAATTAAGCAGGATTTCCAAACCATTTTCAATGAATTAAATCAATAATATTATATAAATATAAATAAATAAATAAATAAATAAATAAAAATATAAATATATACTAAAGTAACATATTGGTAGGATTTTTAACCAAGTCACATCGCTTTTTCTTTTGAGGTTCTTGAAAATTATTAGTCGTTTTGAAGTAAAATCACTTACTATACAGAACGTATATTCTTCAGAGCTGTTTTCAGTGATCATTCTGCTATAATTAACATTAAATTTAATTGCATTTAAATGCACACAACTGTTTAGAATAGCACTATGCTGTTATTGCAAATGTTTTTATTAAAAAATTCTAATCATGAGTGAGAAAATTAAAATTGAATAATATTTTGAGCTTATTATTATTACTCGAATAAAAATTAGGTCCAATTATTGATATGTGTGTTCGAATTAAAATATATTTACCAGAGCAATGCATTACAGAAGTGTACTGCTGTGTGAATTAATAGCGACAGTATGACAAGCAGCAAAATCATTAATCATCCGTGATGTTTTTTGAACATATTTTCATAAGGAAAAAAATAAATTAGATTGTGAATATTCATTATTGACAATCAATATAACGTAATGCATAATTATTGAAATCATTTTATTATTTACAACTCTGAGTGATACTGTTGACCGATGCTTCAGCTCATTGTACGATGGCAAACTTTCCGTTAAATACGTCTTAATTTAAAATTACACACATTTAAAAGAGAAGCTAAAATGGATTATTTTACAACTAATTTAGAAATGTTTTAAAACTGACTAAAATTTATAAAAATTGATTTGCATGTTTTTTTTTGTTTTTGAGATCAAGAAGGGATTAGAGATGCGTTTGTTTTTTTGACAATTGCCACTAACATGTATCATAATACATTATGACATCATCAAAAAATTACATCTACTTTTCCTGCCATGTTTTGGTTTTAAAATCCGTTTTTTTCTTGATGCATTTAAATCAGCTAATAAAAAGTTGTCTATTGTTTGATATTAGTTAGTTAATGCATATGATCAATACGTGAATCATATTTTATTATCTGTTAGAATCGAAATTAATTTTTCTAAAAACAGTTCACATACGTGCATTCAAATGCAACAGAAGCAAAGATTTCAATTATTTATTAAGTGTAAGCTTGTGGAATTGAAAATAAAACTTGCAGTTTACATCACTGACAGTTTGGTATTATTCAGCGGAAGAAAAGTGCATTTCCACTTTTTGAGCGTAAAAACTGGACATTGTTGTCTTTATTGATTTACACAAGATATATGCCTGAAGTTGCTGTTAAGCAATTAATGAAATTAATTTAAATCGGTGACTTCGTGACAATTAAGTTAATTAAGTCATTTTTGTAACATGCAACAAAATCAGATACATTTTTCAATAAAATAATTATATGCGTGTTATGAGTTTCACGCTATTTAATAATTCTCAATAGTAATGTGGTTCTTTTGATTTAATTAATTTATTTATTTGTCAGTGTTATTCATTTATTATTTTTTGGCTTATTCATTTGCTTCGTTATTGTATGCTTAGGTTAGGTATTGTATGGCAGCTTTGTGACTGAAAATATGGTTTCTTATCAAACATTAAAAGAGCACTTATTTAAACTATTTTTGTAGTATGATTACAGCGGCAGTAAATAATTGTTGTTTCCTCATTGATAATTTACATGTGCAACGTATTGTAAAAAACAAGTATAAAGTTATTCTAAAAAATATTGGATCAGTGAATGCAGATTGTTTATATTGATGTACAGTGGATAATCTTCTTTTTCTTCTTCTTATTCAGTAAAATATGAAAAATAATTTGAAATATTAATGTGCGAATCAGCATATCAAATTGCATCTTTTTTTATAAGAGCATTTATCAATTTTAAGTAAGTTCTCAAAATATAAAAGATGATTGACTTAGGGTATTTATTATGAAAAATTGCATTTTTCATCGCATTGTATTCGATAATTTACTGTGAAATGAAGTTCGCTTGTCATTTTCTGTTGATAAACTATTGATGAGAAAAACTTTTTATTTGGCAGATATAAATGTCTTTGAATAATCTTGTTTAGGATATTTTAAATTTTTAAATATTTTTTATTGATTATTCTGTAGAAGTTGGCTCGACAACGAGTAACATTAAATTGTTTAGAAATTTATTTTTTCCCTCTTGTAAATCTATAATGAAGCGATGTCATCTCTACATTAAGATGAGAAGGACATTTTAATTTGTATTTTAACTTTTGATAACTTAATTTATTTTTCATTAAAGATTAATATTTCTTCTTCAGTTATTTTATTATTATTATTATTAATGAAGTTTTTTCAATGCTATAAATAAATAATATTAATTAAGAATAGAATAAAATTTAATATTTAATATTTCAAGAAGTCATTTCAAGCATCTTAATTTGGATCATGATTTTATTGCATCATTCACTGTCACTGTCAGAGGAAGGTTGCTTTTCAATTATTTTTGACTTTCCACGAATTTACCTGCAGTTGAACAAATAATTACCGGCAGACTTGTTTAATAAAAGAATTTTCAACAGTTTTATCAAAAGCCATGACTGATTGATTGGTCAAAATAAGATCCGTTGTTTAATAACTAACTAGCTGCAGTCCATAAACTGAGGCCTAGCTCAAAGACAACTTCGTTTAGGGCACTATTGTGTTTTGCAACTATTAAGCTCGTAAGTTGATTAAAAATGCCAATTTTATAGAAATTCAACAGCGCAATAATAATACAGACTGCTTAGTTTGAAGGACCTACACACACACACACACACACACACATATATATATATATATATATATATATATATATATAGATGAAAGCATATTGCAATCGATGACATTTCGATTTGAGAAAACTAAAAATGACTTTATTAATATACAATGGTTTGTTTGTTTGCTTATTTGAAGTATATTTTATGCAAGGTATTTGTTTCACTGAAAGCAATTGATACTGAAAGTAAAAATTTGCGTAATGTTGTGATCAGTGATAAAATTTGAATATGCAGATGAATATTTCATTTCAATATGAAGTACATATTGTTGTTCTATTACTGATGTGATGTATAATGCGCCAAATCCGGCTGTTTTTCTCAAACTTTTACTTGCGCACAAGTATCAGATGCGTTACAATAGATGCAATTTTTCTTTTACAGTAGGAATTTTTTTTTGATGAATTCAATAAATGAGCAAATGAGTTCTGCTTCCTTTTTGATGATCAATTTTGTTAGTACGTTTTTCGTAAGCACTTTATTAAATTTTAATTATAAAATGCATTTATTTGGCCTTTTCCAAGCGGTGAACATGCTACAATACAATGAGTTCAGTAAAAATGGGCTTCAAGCAGTGGAATGAGCTTTTGCAATTTGATTACACCATCGCTATTGTTGGATTGTTAAATAATAATTCAGCTGCACAATGGAAGTTGGTTCTTTTATTTTAAAACAATGAACAGTGTGACTTTATAAACAGCTATTGAAAAAAATTTTCTATCAATTTACTGCTTGAATTTTTTTTGAAGCGATAAAAAAGATAAAATTGCTGGTGACGTGGCAGAGAAAAAAACAATAATAATAGTATAATTATTAGGCATGTATTTATACAAGTCAAACTGTATTAATCAGTTGCAGAATAGAAATGAAATGAAATAAAATAAAATTTTCGTACTCTAAATTTTATTACAACGAATTGAAAAAATCACTTGAGGAAGAATAATAATGTTAATGCTTCTTAAACGGAGGAAGTACGTTTGATCATTTTGTTTAACTCTATTCTTTAATTGCAATTGAGACAGAACAATGCATATTATTATTGTTCAAATTATTTATACGATTATATACTTTATAGGTGGATAGAATGAAAGCTGTGAATGGCACTCAGCCAGATGCGTTTGCTCAAGTTATGGAAAATAAGCTGAATTTAATTATACCAAAAGTAAACAGACGCAGAAGTTCCTTCAACGCCGAAGAAACTGCTGCCCAACATTGCAGTACAAACGTCAATGCTGATTTTGAAAGTATGCCAAAATTGCGAGAATCAAGAGCCAACTCGTGGTCAGTTGCTGACAACAAAGTAGAATCCGAATCGCTGAGCAATTTATCATCTTTATTGATGACGTGTTCATTTTATGATTCTCACTCTACACAAAGTTCTCCTGGTAAGCGAACTTGAGAAATATGCATATGAATTGTAATTTAAAAAAAAACAACAGAAGTTAAAAACATATTTTATTTTAAAATTTTACAGAATGTACAACAAGCATCGATACCACCAATTTTAAACGAGCAACTTCGAGTGACAGTTTATTTTCCATCTCATCCACAGCAGATTTGAATTCAGCCGAGCAAGAATGTGGCATCATAGAAATACGACCAGCTTATGATAGGTGACTAATATTGCAGAAGCAAATAGTTTATTAGATGGCATTGATTTTATTTATGGATCATTCGTTGCTGCTGTTCAATGTCAAGTATAATAAATGATCAGAATAATTTTAATTTAGAATCACCAATGTTCTTTCTGTGAATATAATTCAAGCCTTTGACATTCGAAATGTTCCACCAAACTGCAGCATCTTCTTGGTCATCTTTTTACTGCCTTACCCGAAGCCGTTATTCAAAACAAAGGTACACACACATATATACATGTATATCTGTTAAAATAGGATTATTCATTGTTTAGCCTTTTTCTGTTGCATCTGTCATCTACATTCACCAACTTTTCCGACAATGCGTTCATGAGAAAGATTTGCGACGTGTCGCTTTGCTTTGCCAGATGTATGCGCACTTCAGCGCCGGTGATCAACCTCCGGTGGTGCATTTTGTTGGAGAAACAAAAGTCCGACTGAAAGATTTAAATCTGCAAGTATCCAAAACACACTGGCTATCCTTGTTGCCACATATGGAGGTAGTGTTGTTCGGTTGAGTTTGATTTTGAATTTAATATCCTGGGATGAAATTTTCAGAATGTCGACAATGATGCTGAACAGTGTTCATCTGGAGAATTGCAATTCGCTTTGTCATACTCGCCGACAGTGCAACGTTTGACAGTTATACTTTTGAAAGTTCGAAATGTGCACAATTCAGAAGGTCGAATTCCAAACGGTAAAACATTTTTTTTCTTTTTGCTTTTGAAAACCACTACATCTTGTTCAGCATCATTCACGGTTCAGCAGTTGTTTTTCATTTTAGCAATATTAATACGTGTGTATCTCGTTTCTGGACCAAAAGTTCTTCGAAAAAAGACTTCGATTCAAAAAATTATTGACGGCGGGGCAGAATTCAACGAATCCATCATATTCACCGTTGGACAAATTCAGTTGAACGTAAGCAAGCATTCATTGGCGCTGATTTTATTTTGAAATTTAAAGAGGGGAAAAAAGTCAAAATCAAAAGATGCAAATTTTCTGAATTGCTCAGAAAGCATCAACATGTATTTTGTTTGTATGCTTAATGAAGCTGTATGTATTTTTTTGCTTGCATGGTTGGTGAACTGGTGTTTTTCGATTTTATTTAAGAAAGCTTACCTCAGAGCAAGTGTTCGTGAGGCGCACAGTATGACAGAATTTTCGACAATTGGACACGTTACAGTTGGTGCAAGACGAAGTGGAAAAGAGCTCGGACATTGGCAAAGGATGATCGACAATACGAAAAGTCCCTGTACCATGTGGCATCGGCTGATGATGAAAAAACGTTGAAGCAATATTTCAAAGCTTCTAGTCTGAACAATCTTCAGTTGGCTTTAATTTAAATTATCTAAAAGGAGAAACGAACAATTCAATTCAATTCAATTCAATTAAATGCTTCACTTGTTGAAATTGTTGTTCTTTTTTATACGAGCAATTGATTTGCATGCAGTTTTTACAACTTACCATTTTTTAGCAAACAAACAGATGCAAGTTTGGTCAGTTGTGATTTACACCAGCAACAGATTTTATTCAAATTTGTTTTAGTCTTGTGAAACATATTGGTGAAGTGATTGGTCGTCGTCGATGGAACAGTACCACAATAGCTGATTTGATGATGTTGAAACTTTTCAAAGATACAGTTGCAGTTGAATTTTTCAATTTCAATTTGAAATTCTATATTTTCTTCCAATTCTCTTCTTTTTTCAATCTCTTAAAATATATTACAGGAGAGAATGATTGTTATACACACACATATATATATATATATATTTGAATAAGTATTATGTTTTTTTAAGAATAATTTGAAGCAAAAAACTAAGAACGGATAAAAATGTGATTACCATGATCTTCCATAATTCGGTCGTGCTCTTTTGATAGTCTCAATAGCACTTCGGCAAGTTCATTTCTTTTGCTTGCACAAAATGACGTATCAAAGTGACCATCATCAGCATCATTGTCGACCATTTCTTCTTCTACTTTAGTACGACATTTTTCTTTTATTTCCAACAAATTCAACTGCTTATCAATAACTTCTGTTATTTTATTGCGTAACCACATATCTTCGAGCAAAAATAACAATTCAGACTGTTTGCGTACAATTTCTTGCTTTTCCAATTCCAACAAATACAGCTGCAATTCTTTGAAATGTGCTTCTATTTTTTCTTCTTCATTATCAAATTCTGAAAATATCAAAAAAAAAACAAACAAACAAACAAAGCATACTTCTTCTACTCATTTCATTTGCTCATGTAGTTTTAAATTCTGTAGAACTATTCATTTCATTGAATATGCAATTTTCTACACGCTTATGTTTTCAGTTCAACATATCAGTTATATATTTGAAGAAATAGCAACCAAATATGCATATTGACATTTTCAAATTTGAAAAACAACATGCTTTAATAGATTTTACTCTTTTATAAACAGAAGATGGCATTTTGTATTTCATTTTGAAAATATCTACACCAGTTCATATAACTTATTCAAGTATGCGCCAATTTTGATAACTGTTCGACATTAAGTATTGTTGAATGAAATTAAATGTTTAAAAAAAAATAGAAAACGTATGAAAAAATGATTAGTTATCTAAACAAAAATTTTAAATGCATACGATGAGCTCAATGCAAACAGATATTGTTCCAGTTTGATTCAATTCCAAAATATCTTGCAAGATTGAAACAATGAAGAAGTGGGTAATGGGAAAAAAGAATTATCATTTATAATCTCTGTTGGAAAATATTACTTTGTTCATTCACTTACCCAAGCTCATATTTGCAGGGAATCCAAGAAGTGCTTCGGAAAAACGTTCCATCTGAACGAAACTTTCAAATCGTTGACTGATGCGATAAGGTTCTTTTTCCCCTGGAATTGCTAAACATGGCTTCACTTTTCTCCATTGAGTATCGGATTTGTGATTTTCGATCAATCGGATCATTTTCTCCTTTAACAAGCTCAAATCTGAATAAAATGATCCAACAGAATTTGAAGATTTCTTCTCATCAACACAAATGGCTTGCATTTTCAATTTCAAAGAATGGGCGTTGTTCAGAACAACTTCATGCCGTGTATCCATTTTTAATGCACTCTGAAATTGTAGAAACAAATTATTTCAAGTAAAAATGTTTCATTGTTGTAAATGCACTTTTTTTTTGCATTTTTCATGTCAGAGAACAGATTTTTTCTTCAAATGAAAATTCAAGTAGATTATCATTTTCACCGATTATGTTGAATTCTCAATTGCAATGCTTTGATTCTCCAATTGAAATTGAACAATAGGAACAGATGATTCGATTAAATTTATTTTATTCTTGTAAAATTGTTTGCTTAATGTATACAAAAGAACGAGAACAACAAGAATTTATCTACAATTGTGAACAAGCTAGCAACTTTGCCAACAAAATGCTGAGAAATTTCTATTACATTTAATTCAAATATTCAAATATCAAAATAGAAGAATCAATAATTTTAACTGCAAGAAAATATTTGTATGTTTTAAGTTAGAATTGATGAGTGAAATTTCATTTTTTTAAACTTTTCTATCATAAAATTAAAACAAACTGTACTTAACTAGTGGGATATATTTGAAGTGATGCTAGAGTTATTTTCAAATCAATTTAACGTTCACCATTTATATGAAAACGGTAAACATTTATTGCAACCACATTTATTGTCAAATCTTTCTGTATATCACAGACAATAGCATAAGATTGACATAAATATTTATGCATGGCTGTATTTCGTGTTCTGCTAACAAGTGAAATAGATAACAGCAGTTTTGGCAAAAACACTTCAATTACTTTTTTTTTTACTAAATGTGAGAATGTTGAAAACTGCACTTCACTGTCTTGAAATCAAAAAAAAAATTTTTATTCATATTATTTATTTACTTTTCGTAGTAACATACAATGAATAATGGCAAATGCAAATAATATTCATCATCCAAGATGCACAATTTTATATTGTGGTAAATGATTAGTTCTACAAAATATGAAGCTTTTTCTGTTTATTTTTTTAAATTCAATTTGCTTTACGTTTTACATCCTTTCAAAAAATCTAATATAAAATAATGGAGTTTATTTAAAATTTTCTTTATAAACAATTTTATTAATATTTTTTCAGATGAAAATTGCATTGCTTGCACAACTTTCAACTTTAGCAAAGCTTATTAATTAACTTTAACACTTTAACACATTAAGTGCACGCATGTAATATACAGTACATACAGTATGTACAAAAGTAAACATACAATGCAGTGATTTTATTATTAAAAGGAACAAATAATATTTTATTTTATAAGTTATAAAATTGTATGTATTACAAAAAAATTAATACAGACTAAAAAAGTATGGTAAGACTTTTGTCGACATCATTTTAATTGAATAATTTATTTTGAGAATGAAATTTTATAATCTATTATTATATACAGAATGCGCAATTTTCAAATGCTACATAAAGAATTGCATAACTTGCTTCAATTTCCATTTAAACGAATCGAGCATGAATTTTTTTTGCACAGTTTTAAAAGCGTTTACTTTTAATTCATCCAGTTGAGTATCGTCGAGCAGAACTTTAGCCATCCCTTTTGCAAACGTTTGCGCATCTGCTTTCATCAACAGGCCGTCCTTGCCATTTGTTATAATTTCCACTGGACCACCTTTGGTTGAAGCAATTACAGGCTTGCTGAAGTACATACCTTCCAAAACTCCCAAACCGAAATGCTCTTCAGGCGGTGTGTACAGTAGTGCGGTGCAATTTTGAAGAAAATATTTCTTCTGCACTTCGTCAACATTTGATATGATTTTCACTTTTTCATTTAATTCCAACTTTTGAATTAAGCACTTCAATTTTTCCATATATTCACGGCACTGCACGAATCGTTCTACATAATTACCGACAATAATCAACTGAATAGAATTCCACACTGATTCAGGAACAAGCAATTTCAAACAATCTAAAACATTTATTTATTTATTTTAAAATATCGAACATTTCTAATATCCATTCTGGTAATTCTGTAAAGTGAGTATATTTTTAATGGAAGATAACTTACGAAATGCTTCAATAGCCAATTCATGGTTCTTTTCCGGTGAAATTCTATTTAATGACAAAAAGAAAGCTCCACTAATTGAGTACGAAACTTGGTCATCTGAAACTTTATCCAAAGACTGAATAGTAATTGACGGTAAACAAGGATGGAATAATGGGCAACGTCGCAGCGATATATCATTATGTCGCTGCTGCAATGTGCGAGCTAAAAGCAGAGCAATTTCTTTTAAAATTTTCAAAACTTTAAACCAATTCTATGCAAATTGCGATTCAATTTAATTGTAAATTGATTGCAATATTCAATTGTTTTTCAGAAATCACAACATTCAACAAATTCAAATAATCGACGCATTATAAAATAAATTTATAAGAAGAATTTTCAATTGAAAAATTATACAAATATTAATATATTATGAAGCATAATGTGCATGATAGTTAATTCAAAAGTAGTAAACAAAACGTACTTGAAAATCGACTGATAATGGGCAGCATGTCGCAAAAGCTGAAACACCAACCTTCAATCCAAGATAATTCCAACGAGTAGAGATTTTGAAAAAAATTATCACTCTTCACAATTAATGATCTCGGGAAAAAGAATAAAAAAAATATTGGAGCATTAAATAATAATTTGAAAATTGGAGCCGAAGTTGCGCAATTGTCAAGCAACAACATATCAAACTGTCGTCCCCATTTCATGAAAGCTTTGAAAGCAGTGTAAATCATCGGGTGAAACCAATCTCCAGGAATGCAACAACTTTCCACAATTAGACAATCTGAACAGAAATTTGACTAGAAAACAATTATTATTTGAAAAGCGGATACCTTTTATTACAGGTCTCATAAATCCCATCCAATATTTGTCGCAGCACATTGTTGCCAAATAAATATCATGACCCTCCTCTTTCATAGCGCAGATTAAATCATAGAAATGAAAATCTCCACCACCGTATGCAAAATCAGGATGCGTAGCCAAAATTTTCATAATTGCAAAGCTTTCTACGATCAATTTCTGTAAAATAGACCGTCATGCAAGTGTTAAATTGCAGAGTCGCAAACAAACTCAAAGCAACTTTGACCCGAAAAGAATGTCACTGAACTATGACAAAACATCTTCTCCAAACATCATTGCATTCCATTTTCAAAACGTCGTCTACAACATCAAATATTCAACGAAGGACGTGCACAAAGCATCCTCTTTAGAAAACAGCCAGTAGCATACTTGTACACAAAACTAGCAGTTGAATTTGCAAGGTCAAAATAATTAAAATCTCCTGCCGACACTGACGTCACATTACTTTTTTTCCATTACAAAAGTTCAAACATTGCACCAAAATCGCAAAATTCTTTCATAAGAAAATATTGCAACGCGTGCATTGATAATTTTCAATCAATAATAAATCAGTTTCACAAAAGTAAGCAGTGTTTTCTTGAATATGTAGAAATTTGAAAAACTAAAATGAAATTGATATTATCGCTTGGTAACATTCAGCAACGATTGCACAGACTTCTGAGGTAGATAGCAGAAATCAAGAAATGCCAAAAGCGGCAGATCATTTAATCTTGTGAAAATTGAATTTTTTATATTAAAATGCTGTTGCGAAAACTGAAGCTATAACATTTATTAAAAAGTTGCATCATGCATCTGGAACTTGACAGAAAAGTATTTTACTGTAATGTAATGTATTTTGAATTTTCATCTATTTTTCTGAACAACGAAAAGCTCTCCAAATGAAAAGCAGCGCTATATACATTTGAATATTGCAAATGCAGATGCCTGATCAACGTTTGAAATCTGAGAATTATACACCAGCCAAACAGAAAATGATACGCCTAAGTAAATCAGTATTGCTTATACTTTATCGAATACAACTGAAAAAACTGATCTCAGAATAAATCCAATCTAACCGCCAAGATAATTTTGAGGTGGCTGCTTAAAGAAGGTACAAAAAATTCAAAAATGATGTTTCACATTGTTGGAAATTTTTTCAAACGGGGGAAAAAAAAGACCTAAAAATGTACACCGTGAAAATTGGAAAACAAATATCAAAATGAAGGAAATGAAAAAAGACAAAAATTCACAAATAACAATGAAATTTACTTCATTTGTTAGGATAATTAAAAACTATTTTATTTTAAATTTTAATTTAATTTTAGTTTACTTTTAGTGCCATTATTTTCCTTACAGCTACTAAGAAAAACAATTTTGTTTACTTGACAATCAGATTATGGTAGAAAATAGAGGTATGATGACGTCAGAAGTGCACAAGTGGAATGTAAGATGACGTTGAAGTTGTGCGCTTATTGTTTTCTGCATATTTTTCGTTGTTTTATTGTATAAATTTATAATTTTGTTCTTTCTACAAATAATAAATTGTATTTGCTTGTTTATTTTTCAGAAGTAGATTCATAACAGTTGAGATGAATGACTGTGAAGCAGAATATGTGAAAGTGGAGAAATTGTTTGACCAGAGATTCTGAAAGATGAAATTGCGAAATGCGAGGTGTATTGGCTTGCCGATTGAAGCACGATTGGTAGACACTCTGAAGAACGGAGAAATTTTACGAGATAGCGACAATTTCATTTCGACGGTTGGCACGCTCCGGTGATATCCGTATGCGTACTTGGTATTTGAGAATGTGAAGTAACCAACCTCTACCCGCTATATTTTGGAATTCCACTTTTTCAATTATTTTTGGGGAGGCTGCGTGCCGAACAGATATCTTAGAATGAATTAATACACTTCAACCCAAGGATGGGCTTTATTAAAAACTCTACAAGGAAGCAGTGCGAAAGAACTTGCTTCATCATGCGATCTGTGGAAAAGTTGAAAATCAAGATAAATCGTTTTGTCTTCTTAGAATGAACTAATACACTTCAACCCAAGGATGGGCTTTATTGAAAAGTCAAGAAACAAGCAGTGCGAAAGAACTTGATTCATCATGTGATCTGTGGAAAAGTTGAAAATCAAGATAAATCGTTTTGTTTTTGATGGTAGTACAGGATGACACAATGCTGTACGAAAGCTCTAGCACGCGTGGCGGTGTTCGATTCCAGGAGGCAATTGGAAAAGGAGGCGTACACACGCTAAATACCCGAACGCTTGAATGGCAATAGAAAGCATAGCAGAGGCTAGAAGAGCTCTCATAGTTGGCAGAATCCACTAACGCTTGGCCCAATGATGTCCGAAAGCATTGACATCATTGATGCTAATGAAGAAAATCAAAAAACAAGGAGTTGGCTATCAAACCACGGTGAATATGGCTGTTGCTGAGCAAGTCTAATAGGCCGTCCAACTGTCTACAGGTCTGCAATCGATACGTGCGAAGATACACATTCATGGCAACAATACAAGGCAAAGTGAGAAAATGGTCATTGGCCATGCAGAGTAGTGCAAGTCTGGTTTTGTGACTTGTTTGGAATTAGTAGCTGAAGCACCCGAAGTTGGCAATTTTAGTTTTAAAAAATGAACTTTGTCTCTGTGATGGAAAAATGTCTGCAGTGAGTTGTATGAAGATGATGCCTGTGGAGTAACAAAGATTTGTACAACGAAATAAGAATAGTGGTTGGAATTTACATGGTTTTTATATTTATCAGTCAGCATGTCTGGTACAGAATGTTGCAAATTTGGCAAGATTCTTCCCAAGTATCACTAGCGTTAATCAATACCAGCGTTAGTAATTCGACGGTGGCTAGCTCAGAGGGGAGCACTGCATCGCACTGCCTTACAACATGGGTAGCGCGGTAGCATTTTTGATGCAGTGCCATACATCCTCTTATATGATTGGAGCGATTTTTGCAACAAGAAATGGACATACCACACTTACATGTATGCCTTATGAAGGCGTGCTGAATAGCACGCGCCAGTATACTTTGCGGATTTGGTATTTCTATGTAAGCTTCCTTTGTCGATGCAACTGTCAGGTATCAAATTGCATTGGGCGAAAACTTTCTTCGCCGATGCATCTTTAGAAGCTCTGCAAGACAAAGAACGCTAAGGAGTTCTTGGCATTGTTGTCGTTGGCAGTATGTTGTAATGTAACGGAATGCATGACCGACTGGATGCCTGCGTTTATTACGGCGACTCAGTTTGGACAAGTGGTGTGATTTTCTGAAAATATATTGCTAATGGTCAACATGTTATCCTACAGTTTGTGAATGATGGTAAAGGTTCTTAATTCTAGCAGACTCATCAGGATGAGAATTATGTGTTATTTTTTGGCGATGATACTTTGATCTGCAATGTTATTATGTTCTCTTACAACAGGCGTCATGCCGTCCTGTTACTGTTATTGTTATCGAAAATTGAGAACAGAATAAAAATTGCATAATGTTTTATTTTTGATCAGCTCAAAACTGTTAGCTTATTGAAGAGCCATCTTTTTGTAACATATATTCGATGATAGTGCTTTGACTGACTAGCTAGCTATGCTTAATCTGTAATCATATTGCAAAATGAGAGAAAATTATGAACAACCCCACTCGCTCACAAATAACACTATGCGTTTCGAAATGAGATTTATAAACTTGCATATTGATCTAGAATGTTAACTTCTATGATATATGCATTATTCATTTTGCTTTATTTTATTTATTGTTGATGTTTAGATGATTAACTGCTACGTGATGCCGAGAGAACCTAACAACTTTACATCACCTATGAAAATATCAAATGCTCAATTTCTCCTTCACAATGTGGATGTCTTTTAAATGTTTTCTTGGTTATTCTTTAATTTATATAAAGGTAATGGTCTTATATAGAAGTGTAGTAGAAAATTATTCATATATTCTGTAAATCCAACTTGATGAGATAATACCAACTTCAGTCTTACTGTAAAAGTGCGTATTTTACCAGCCGCACTTAAGTACATGACATCCAACCATAAAATATTTTGAAAAATTGACAACAAAATAGAGCACCTTTGGTTTGAAATTAAATTTCAGTTTTGAAAATTTCGAAACAGAAATACTTATAAAATTTCTAAAAGTGACAATAATTGAAGACACCTAAATTTCAATATTACTGTATTAAGTAATATTAGACTTTTTGTGAAATTGCAGTTAGTCTAAACAACTGTATGGTAATTCTACTGAAAATTTCAAATTCAGTTTTAGTACTGACGGTTTTGAAGATAAATGATACTTTGTCACGTTGTAATGTGTTAAATTGCGCTGTATTTTATTCTTCAGTTGCCATCATTTTTACAATAAAATATTGAAGACATTGAAATTTGTTCACTTTTCAGATAGTAATATATCAAGACAAATTTACTAAAGCTATGTCGCGTGAAAATGTTCACCAAGATACGGAAGTTCCTTGCGCTGTTGATGCTGTTCAATCGGAATTGCTTGTGGATATAGTTGGTAAGATATTTTGAAAAAAATTTTTTTTTTGTTGCTGGTATGTTGAGATTGTGAATGCGTTGTTCTTTTCAAATGGATTATGTATATGTGATGTCGATGTTGGAATGAATTTCATTCATTGTTTTTTGCAGAAAGAATTGACGAGCGATGGGATGGAAATGCGCGATTATTTGAACCATTCGGACGTAAAGATAGGTATCTCTCAAAAGACAGCAAATTAATTATATTTGTATTTAGGAGAGCGAGTGTTGTTATACGAACATTCCGACTGCTTATCTGTTAAAGCTTTATTGCTGACGTGTAATTTGAAATGTAAATTTGAGTCGATTCGAAATGCGGAAGACTTGTCTTTGAATGGTAAATCCACCGTTTTTATGCCATACTTTGCTCTCTGATGAACTATATTGTTTTGAAATGCAATTTTAAGTTTGATATTGGCTTTAATGCGCCGAATTATTCTATTATAATTTTAGGATATATTCCAGTGTTGCTTGTAGACAACTTACTTTTGTCTGGATTTGACGAAATTTTATTATATCTAATGCGAAAAGTGAGTTATTAGTGATTTCTGCAAATACTTTGTAATTTATATTTTTTTATTAGAATATTGTGCCATTTTGCAATTTGAAAAATTTGGATTATCTTTTTCTTCATAGCTTGGTACATGGTATTCTTCGTAAAGCGGAAGTAAATTTAGCAATTGATTTTAATGCAGTTTGATTCATTTTCATATTGAATATTTAGTTATACATTTGTTGGGTTATAGAAGAAGTATTTCAGAAAGTAAACTGGAATTGTGGTAATTGTATTTTGGATAATTATTTCTGATTTAAGGTGACTTTGGTTCGATTTTCGGCTGCATACTCTTGGCCTGCGAATATGGCGCTTCCCTACAAAAAAAGGCAAGAGATTCTAGAACTTCTGAAGTGTCACAGATGGTTGGAAAAATCTCGACGAGAGGTGATGTCTTTATTTTTCAAATGATTTTGCATTGAATATTTGTATAGGTTTTTGATGAAGTGGAATATGCTTGCGAGTGTTTGTCCACGAAACTTGGTAGCAATCAATATTTTGGCGGCGACAGGTAATTAATAGTATCTCTTTCGAAGGAAACTTTTTTTTATTTAATTCCGTAAACTATTTTAGTCCAACAGAAATTGATGCACTTATTTTTGGCCATTTATATACTTTGCTGACGACATCCTTGCCTAACGTTGCTATTGGTGGCATTCTAAAGAAGTTCCCTAATTTGCTTGAGTTTTGTGAAGAGTTTGAGAGAGTCTATTTTCCTCTTCTACCTATGCTAAATGCTGAAGAGTGCAGTTAGATTTGAAACACGATATGATGTGGCACGGTATAAAATATGCATTTGAAGAATAAAATTTTGAAATACAAAAGTACATTTACTTGAAAAGACAAAATTTTAATTTTTCAATACCTGACATGAGCAGAGTTTTTCAATAAAATGTTTATTAATGGAGTGTGCTACTTTAAATAATTGAAAGATGATGATGCGAAAAATTACTTTTGTTATCATTGATAATACTTAAACGAGCGTGCATTTCTTGCTGTATATTTGAAAATATTTTTTCCCAAATTGTGCTCATCATGTGTGCTCTGTAAGAAATAAGATTTCTGACAGAATTTAGGCATTATTTATCCATATCTTTTGTCATTATTGGTTATTTTGTTATTTAATAAAGCCATCCATGTAACAAATTCTTAGATTTTGACTGCAATCTGCTTTTCGGTCTCCAGGGAACGTCATTGGATGTGCATAACGGGTCTTTAGTATATACAATTTCATCTTTATATTTATATTACATTTTATTTTCTTGAATACCGGGAAATATTTTTAGATTTTTTTCTAGGAATAATGGCATTGTGTCATTTTGCAACTTCAAATTTACTTTTTCAGCTTCGTTGCTTTTAAATCATGTGGATACAATGTAAGGTATGGTTTAGAACAGTGGTTCTCATACTTTTCTGGGCTGCGACCCACTGTAGAAAACGGCAATTTTTTGCGACCCACCGACTTGCAATGCATATTTTAAAAGGCAAGGCGGTTAAATAAACAATATGAGTTTAATACTTTTAAATTTTTTAATAAATACACCTAATTATAACGTATAAGTTTATTAGTTAAGTGCATAATGAGGTGTACGCGAACAAATGGGCTTGTTTTCTGTTTTGATTGATGACTTCTTTGACGTCCACACTAATACGTGTTAGTTTTAGACGCAAGATGTTGGATAATTGTAGCTTATTTCAAAATTTGCTTTTCATTCCAATATTGCTGAAAATCCAATTTCGCACATGTACGAAGTAGTAAAAGGAAGCAGCACTTTTAATGCTGCGGTGAAAACAGTTGGATATGTGTTTTAAACTGATAGTCAAAACTGTGTTAATCTTTCACGATCAAAACTCATTTTAAACGAATAAACTTCACACAAATCGATTAATTATTCATCCGCCTTTGTGGATATGCCAGTACCCACAACATCGGGGTGCTGTGAGAAACCAGACAGAAATAGTGATTCTCAGGTAATCGGTAACTGAATCAAAGTTTAATTGTTCATCCAACAATTTTCAATGAGTAAAACTTTTTTGATGAACATAAACACCACCCCGCCTCTTACTTTAATGTTTTACGCGACCCACTCAAAATCTGCTCACGACCCACCAGTGGGTCGCGACCCACACTTTGAGAATCACTGGTTTAGAAAGTAATTTTTAATGTTAAAAGTATTATCATCTTAAGCTATAAAGGAAAGACTGGACTACTGATTTGAATATATAAATATTTGTCTCTTGGTTTTTTATTATTTTTGAATTCGATTTTAAGATCTGTCATAATTTAGAATATCGTTTTTGATAATGGCATGGGTGGAGATGATTTTCATAATGTGCATTCTTTCCATGAGTGACATTTATATTTATAATTTATTTGCGGATCCAACGTTGTTTTCTGTTTTGTATATGCATAGTTTACTTTCCATTTTTTGCTTAATTTTATTAAAATGATGGGAATGTGGTGTTGTGAAATGCTAAAGTGGCTGACATGCTTTTGTTGACCATAAGTTATTTAGAATTTCGCTGTTATAAAACGGCTGTTTAGGAGTTTTAAAAAGAAAACTATGAGAAAGTTATTTAAGTTAACTGCTATTTTAGAATAATAATTTGTTGATTATTTCTAATGGAACTATATTTTTATCTATTCGCTCTGCTTGAATTATCCATGCATTTGATATAATACTTGAAAATCATATACTGTATTAGTTATAGCTGATCTCGTTTTGGGTTCGCTACTGTACGTGTTACATTTTTGTTTGCCTTGTCTGAATTTTTTCGGTAATTTTACAGGTATTTAGTTATTTAATTTCTTTACATTTTATTTTTTGTTACGTTTTTGTGTTTTGTGTTACGTTTTTTTGATTGTCGCGCAAACGTCTAAAATGTTTTTTATGAATGTGCTTTTATTTTTATCATTTAAAGTTCTCTTTGTTATCATTGATTTTATGTGTTTTTACATGGTTAGTGCTTGGTGAAGTTTCATTTTATTTTTTTAAAGTTATTCCCCTGTTTTCCTGTGATAAATGACATGGTTTTTGTTGTTTTTGTTGAATTACATTTGAATTACTGTCATTATGTTATGCATTTTATTTTGATATTTTTAATTAATGTAATTTTGTTTGTTTACATTTTATTTCTAAATTTTCTAAGGATAATAATATTGAAATGAATTTCTATAAGAGTAGACTGGCAATTATGCGTATTATTTATGCAGTGAATTAACACATTATTCTTATGTTCATTGAAATGACAAATACCGCGCTCACTGTACATCTTTTATTTACTTATTGCTAAGAAATTTTATTAATTTATTGAGGAATCTTAAGGGCCATTGTAATCGATTTGCACGTCAGAATATAGTGGCTGTTTAAATTCTTGTTTGTAGTTAATTATGGCCAGTTCAATATGTTAATCATGTTGCATTCTAGTAACTTTCAATAATTATTTAAAGTATGCATATATTTGCTATCATTTTTTGTAAGTAATTTACTGCATTTTTAATATAAATCTTTTATAAATAAAATGTTATAGTATAGTTTGGATGATTTTTTTCTTTTATTATAATGTATTTATAACAAAAGGTTTACTTGGTTTTTATGTTGTATTCCAAACAACAGCTTGACAAGCAAGTCTGCAGCTTATTATATATTTTTGCACAATTATTAATTATAATCAAAGATTTCATCACATTGTATTGATTACATTTGATTTTAGGTGCTTTTCTGTTGTTTATTTGCCAAAGCAGATTTTTTTTGTGGTATTTTTGTACTGTGCTCCACATGCTTTATGCGGCGTATTTACAGATTTTTGTAAGTGTTGACTTTATTATTAAACTGGTTATTGTTGCAATAATTTATCATTGTTTAGAGCTTGTATCTTTTTACGGCAAGTGCAAAGCTTGTAGTGTTGAACAAGGAAAATTTCGACAAAGTCATTGGTATGGAAATTTTTGGCCTGTTTCATTTTTTTTTTCACGTGCATCCAGTAAAATTCATTGCCCGTTAGATTGCTCGTGAGATTTACAGTTGAAGAATTACACATGAAGGAGAGGAAATAATTTTCAGATGAAACTATATAGTTGCATATGTTTTTCTTTTTGTTCGTGCAAGAACGGTAGATTTTACTGTGAAAATTGTAGCTTAATATGGCAGTGTTATTGGCAAGCTTATTGGTGTTCAGTTTGCATTTCATTTCAGTTGAAGTGATGTTTAGGAGTGACAGAAATTGCGCTGGTGAATTTTCATGCTGACTGGTGTCGATTTAGCCAGATGTTGGCTCCAGTTTTCTCTGAAGCAGCGTCCAGATTCCAAGTAATTGAACTGATCAATCAAAATAAGAATATTTTTTTTTGTTCTCTTCACAAATGTAATTTGTGGTTTATTCAAATTTTGTTTGTTTAGGGAGATCCAAGGGTAGTTTTTGGAACCGTGGACTGTGATAAGCAAAGTGAGTGTTGGAAATGTCCTGGATTTTGCTTTTATACAAAAAGCTGGTCAATTTTGAATTTGCAGGCGAACTAGCAAGCCGTTTTCACATAAACAAATATCCGACGTTGAAGATTTTTCGCAATGGTGAAGTGGCTCGTCGTGAGTACAGAGGGGCACGTTCTGTCAGTGCATTTGTGCAATATATCACTGATCAGCTTGCCGACGTTATTCAAATAGTAACGAATGAAGAAAGTGTTCGTGAGCTTTTAGTAGTAAGTTGTTATGTTTGAATAAAAAAAAACCCATGTTTTCGTTTTGTTTAATCTATTGATTTAGCTATATATATATATATAGCTAGGTTTATTTAATTTAAATAATTTTCTCGAACTACGAGTTCCAAATAGCTAAACAGTGAAAATTGCTTTTAGGCGAAAAAGGCGAACATTTTTGTTCAAGTTCACGACACTGCAAGTCCTTTATGGCATTCTATAAAAAAGCTGGCTTCATCGTTTCGTGAAGATTGTGTATTTTTTGCTCTTCTTCAGTAAAGTTTCAAATTTTGATATTTCACTTTATTGATTTAGAAAAACAAAATCAAAAATTCACAACAAAGTGAACAAGTTTTATTGAATGAAACTTGTAAAACTGTTGTGAAAGATCAAGCTTTTTTATTATTTATGCGTTAATATTTCTTTTTCTAGTGTTCCGATTGAAAAGCAAAAGTTGCTTTATTATTCTATGACAGTAAGTAAACATTATTATTTTTTTCATGATTGTGCGTATAATTTTATGATTTTTGTCTTTTTTAAATTATTACTTGATACTGATGTTCGCAGCGTATAACAGTCAGTTTTGATGATTTTAGGCCAATACTGAAGAATATTCGGATAGTCTCGACAATCTGGATGCTGTACACAGTTGGGTTAGTAACAAATGTCTACCTTTGGTACGTGAGATAACATTCGAAAACGCTGAAGTAAGGGAATTTTTTTTTTGCAAGATTTATTGTTTTATTTATTATTTGCCGAATATTTTACCATTTTTTTTTCTATTTCAGGAGCTCACTGAAGAAGGCTTGCCATTTTTGATTCTATTTTATAAACCAAACGATAAGGATATTATAAAAGTTTACACGGATCAAGTTATGCAACAGCTACTTGATCAGAAAAGTGAGTTTTATTATTATTTTTATTCGTTATTGAAAGTAAAATTGCAGGTTCAATTAATTTTTTATACGCCGACGGCAATACATTTGCCCATCCACTGCAGCATTTGGGAAAGTCGATCAAAGATTTGCCAGTTTTGGCTATAGACAGTTTTCGACACATGTATCTCTTTCCTGACATTAAAGATTTGACGTAAATGAAAAACAAAAGACAAATGAACATTTTCATAAAAATGAATTAATATTTGTTGAATTGAATCGTATTTCAGTGTACCAGGAAAGTTGAAGCAGTTTGTTTTGGATTTGCACTCTGGAAAGCTGCATCGGGAATTTCACGATGGTCCTGATCCTGTGACAGCTGCATCACCCGTTGTTGTGCAAGTGATGATGATGATGATGATATTTTTCTATCCGATCCGTGGTTCATCAAATAATCAAATAGTCTATTTTTATTTTATTCAAATTTCAGGATAGCAATGTTGTATTTGACACCAGTTCGAAGCCAGTTGAAAATCCTACCGTAACACCGGTTGCTGAATCTGTGTTTATCAAGTTGAAACCATCCCAAAGTAGATACACTGTTCTTCGCGATGAGCTCTAGAGATGCTTTGTCTATTTATTATTTTTTTCTTGATTGTTTTATTATGCTCTTCTTTTTACAATGCAGTTCTTATTCTTATTCTTATTTGTTTTTTTGCTGTGGAACGGTCGCTTTTATTCTGAATGATGATGGAAGGACAAGTTAACAATTGAACTGTTTACTCGCTTGTATTGGATGAAAACAATAATCGTTGGTTAGATAAAAAGAGGGGCATTAATAAAAGTTTATAAAACGTAACAATTATGTTAATTTGTTGCTTTTTTTAACTTGTCAATTACGGTAAAATGTTGTTGCTTTTCACATTTTTGAAAGAAAATTTCACCATTTCAACGTTTCAACACATCCTGCCCAAGAAAATACAGCATTAATCAAAAATAATTTGTACCGAATTTTCTGGATGTCTTTTGTTGCTCCTAATTTTTTGCTTCCATTTAAACTGTCACTTGGTTAATGTTGCCGCCGATTAAATGCAAAACCAGGTCGACCGTTTCATGTTTCGACTTTTGAAATGTTTCGGATACCATTTCAGTGTAATTTACAACGAGTACAATTTCTAGGGCGTTGATGAACCACTGTAACCAGTGAAACAGTGCATCAATAACAAGTCGTCGGTTGATGATTGCCTGAAAAATTTATTAATTTGTTCTGGATTATTATGTATTTTTTTTGTTTTTTTTTTAAATAATAAATTTTAAATAATTCTTTAACTTTACCATTTGGTGAAAAGTTTCTCGCTTCAACAAAACGCTTTCAATCAAAATGCGATGGTAAAACAATTATGTTTTTATTTGGAGAAAAATTAATAAAAAATAAATTTAAAGAAACCTGATAGATAATTTCTTTTAATTATGACAATCAATCAATAATGTGTGAAAGTTAATTTTATTTTTTTTAAAGTATGTTTTGGAAGCTTACTAGAATTTGCGTATTGCTGAAATGTGAAAAATTTGTAATTAAATCTTTTTAATTTAAATCAATGTTTAAAAATTGCCTACAGATGAGATGAAATTTCATTTTCATCCCCTATACAAGGCGTTTTTACATTTAAACTTTTAATTGACCTTAATTTCTAAATAACATACTGTAGAAAAAATTCGTCAGGAAGTTGGAAGTTTTTGTCACTTTTTTAGAAACATTTTCCATTGTTTTGTTTGCTTTTGATGATCGGTTTCTTTTTCTTTTATTTGATATTTTTTCAATGACACTCTCAAACAATTCACCTGTATCAATTTTTTTTTTAATATTGTCATGTGTGTTGCACAGTGTCACACACAATACTGTTGAATATTTAGAGGTTGAACATTTTTATTCAGATGCTGATTTTTGATTTAGAATATGATGTTTCATCAGGCATAAATAATTGATCATTTATTATTAGCTGAAATTGAAATCTCTTTTTCAAAGGTGAATATTTCAATTTGATAAGAATGTTCGACGACCGAAGCGTGACTGACAGCTGCGGTTTGTGTTAACTCTTCACTTGTAATACATTGAACATTTGCATATCACATAGAAGAAATGAAATAGTTTTAATATTAATGATAATTTAATTTTTTATCGTATTAGAGAATTATAAGTTGTTTTATTTTATTTTATTTTATTTTATTAATCAATGTAATATGCGCATTTTGTTTGTACTTTTTTTTATGTTATGGATTTTTTGTTTTAATTTGCATGTATTTTTAAGTTTATTTGTATTTTTGAGGGTGAAATTTTCCGGGTTTTCTATTTGAACAGATCGTCCAGTGGTGTAAGAACATTTTTTTTTCAACGATGTTCATATTGTGATTGTTGTACAGACAATAAAAATTGTTCATCGTCGTTGAATGTCTCGGTTCTATCCAACCGTTGGACTATATTGATCTGTGAATGTCTGTTCGCCTGGGTCATCATTCTGTTGACCCCTTTTTTTTATACTGTAAGCATGAGCTGTTTCTGTGATTGACCAGACGTTTGCAATTGTTGGCTTGCATTTTTGAAACAAAAAAAGAAAAATGTCTTTTTTACACTTTTATATTATCCATATTTTTAGGAATATTGGGTGTAATAGTCATTGAAAATGAACTAAATTTCAAATGTTGATGTTTGATGAAATTTTTAATTTTTTTTTTCTTCTTTTTTTTCAAGAACTTTGCCAAATAAAGTGAAGGTGGTGGATTGCATGGCCAACACTCCGTCGGATGTGATTTCGGGTTTGGCTGAAAATCGACCAGATGGAACAGCGGCGGTAGAATTGCACAACGATAATACTAGCAAGTACGTAATGAATATGCTATAGATATATTTGATGGATTAATTTATTGCCCGATAAATCAGAATTTTAATTTTCTTTCGCTTACATTCGTTTTATGAGAATTTAAATTGTCAGTTATTTTTATTGGAAAAATTTCAAGAATTATTCATAAAGTCAATAAGAGGAGAATGAAATTGGAAAATTTTGTTTCATCGCAAATTCAACGATCGCAAATTTTCAATAAGGCTCACTTTTTTGAACAAAGTTTTCCAAAAATAATAATAATTTATGATTAGTGGAGAAGATTTCAAAGAAATAAATGAAACTTTTATCCAGATGTTGTGATGACGATGGTTGTTTGCAACATCAATTTATTATGGGATGAACAATAAAAAATAGCGACAGAATTGTGAGATATTAAATGAATTTTTTGAAAGTTGCTTATTTTTTTTTTGTTTTAAACTCTCATTTTGAAATTTCACTCCGGCTCTCTTGAGTATTTTTCCAAAAGAGCCGTATGCTGATTGGTTTAAGCGAAATTGATGTTCTGACATTTGATTGTTATAAATAACAAATGTTGTCAACTGTTCATCACGACTTTGCTGACATTGTTTACGGTTCAACGAAGCCTCGCAGTGTATAATGAAAGAATTTGCATTCAAAAATTGATGTTGTTGTTGTTTTATAAAATAATTTTAACATGCATATTTTGTTTAGAACATGTGCACTGGATTTTTTTGTTTTTTTACTTTTTTTTTAAATTGTGTTTTGTTTTCCATCAACTGTTGCAGTATGATTGTACAATTTTTGACTATGATCAACTATCGTATTGATTGTTGTTGGGGTGGGGCATGGATTTGTGCAAATTCAAAATCTAATAGTTTGTGCACGGCAACAAACTGCACTTCTCTGTGTATACACAAATGCATGCATGTATGTACGTTCTGCTGGTGAAATGGCAATGTGCTTTCTGGGATGCTTGTATTCATCGTGCACTGCAACACCAATTGATAGATATAGATGGATAGAATGACGTGTTCGTTGTGTTCTTTGCCTTCTATCTGCACCAGCGGGTTGGCAGTTGTGTATGCTAATTGTGAATTGACGACGATGATGAAATTATCCATTTCTATAGAATGGAGAAAATTGAACAGACGGCGAAATTGATTTTCCTTTTTTTTTTTAAATTTATTTGTCATCATTCATAACTGTTGTTGTTATACAGTTAGCTGTTCGGTTATTTATTCTTTTGATTTTACTACTTTTTTTCTCTTAAATATCATTTTCATTTGTCCAATCAAATTCTGTTGCAACTGTTGCTTTATAATATTGCATTCTTTGTTGTTGTGAGTTAGTGCTTTTGTAAAATTTGATCTACCGTAAGAAGTATTTAACATAGAAGAAAATTTTTAACAATAATAATATCACTTTGTTATTATTTTTTTAATATTTCAATATTTAATTGTATTTATTTATTTTAATTTTCTTTTATTTTCAAGGGATCGACCACCGTCAACGTCCAACGCTGAACTGACAGGAAGCTCATACGAAGTGCCAATGGGGAAAAATTCAAGCAACGAAATTTTAGTTGAACCTGTCGACGAAGAGGTAATTATCATTTGTTGTTTGTTTTTTTAAGTTTATTGCCAAAGCTTTTTTCTCATCCGAGAACCGGGTGGGCCGATTTTTGGGGGTGGCTTTTCAAATTTTTGATGGAATTACACGGAAAAGTGCTCCAAAGATGAATTTTTTTCAAGTTGATTTGCATCGGCTTTAGGATCTTATTCAATTTATTTATTTTTATTAGTATAATTTTTTAAAAAAAATATTTTTTTATACTTTTAATACTGTTTTTTTTTGTTCCTATATATATTTATTTGTTTTGTGAATTATTTATTTTTTTTTAATAATAACAGTTTCTTTTATTACCAACAGTCGGAGGCAAATTTTGACTCTTGTACAAAGCGTTATGAGTGAAAGAGAATTTTTCTTGAATTGCTCATCATTAATTTTTTTTAACTTACATTTGCATAAAAATGTATTTTAATATTTTGAATTTTTTGTTGATTCATTGAAACCTTTAGTTGGCAATTTTATCAATTTTCAAAAAGGTAATATTTATGCGAGCAGTAATTTCGGTGTCTATCCGTCGAGCCGTCACTCAGTGCGGCGGCATGTATTCAATTATTAGCTTCAATTGAACTTTTTTTTTCCCTCTAATCGCTTCAGTTGCTTCAATTTTATTAAGACTTTGTTGGCATTTTTCGACGTTTCGTTTTGCAAAATTAATTTTCGGTCAATTTTTACAAATTTAATTAAAACTATTTAGTAATAGTATAAAAATTGAATCGCTTTTTCCCTTTTGCTGAGTGTTGCAGTTGTGTGTGTGTCTTTTTTTGAAATCTTTTATTAAAATGCTGAGTTCTACTACTACTGCTGCTACTGCTGCTTAATAATGTTCAATATGCACTTTGTTGTACAAGTACAATTTGTTGTTCAATTGTCAATAGAACTGAATATTGAATTTATTATTATTTAAAATTTTATTTTGTTTTTAATGGCAATAATAATTTGCAAATGCAATGCAATGAAATAGGGGGGTGGGGGATTCTGTTGTCCGACGATTTCTTTTCAATTGTATTTGCTTAGCAATAGCATTTTGCATTCATTCTTTTGCAAATGAGCAAACGAGCAAGATGTGACAAACACAGAGAAAGAGAGGGAGATAGAGAGAGAGAAACGATCGATTTTCTCACCAACAAAACCGAATTGTTACTATTTTTATTTCTTCCATTTTAATATTCATGATCATCTCAAGTTTGATAATCATAATAGCACGGATAATTGTTATCGTCAAGTCTTGTTTTGTTCTTTATTATTTTTTATTTGGTGCAATTTGTTGTTTGTTGTATGCAACAGAAGCGAAATGAAAAAAAAAATAAACATTGCTTCATCATAATCTTCAAAAAATTAATAAAATAATATATTTGAATGCTTTTGAACGAGAGTATGCAAAAAGTATGCAGATGAAATGATTATTGCATAGTGTAGAGTAGTAATTTGCTTCTATTTCTCTTTTTTTTTTAAATAGAATATTAATTCATCGCTTCCAGATATGAATGGAAAACTTGATTGTGACGATTGTTGTGTGTTAAAATAAATGATTGGATGTGTTCATTAATTTTGTTGAATGAATCCAACGAGTGAATGAACCAGCGTCAGGTGTTGGTGGCGGTGCTTTGTGGAATTTTTCTCTCTTCTCTTCTCTTCTCTTCTATTCATTGTTGAACCACAATTTGTTCCATTGCATTTATTGTTTTCTCCTTTTTTTTTAATTTATAATTTTTATACATCGTATCAATTTTATTGGCTTGTTTTCATTTGCAAATTTTTTTTTAATTTGAATAATTTCCAATGTTCTATCGTACACGTTGCGTAGGTTTGATGGGCATATTGGAGTAGTCGGTTGGATGGCGGAGAAGGGGTTAGAGAGAGAGAGAGAGGTATGTATGTTCGTGCTCACGTATGGCAGTTGAATTACGTACGACGAATCAGAGTTAGTCGAGTTTGAACATTTTCAAAGATGAATAGCTGGGATTGGTCTGGGGCAGAGTGGAGAATCAGAAGCGGCAGCAGCAGAAGCTTCTGAACGGCAGTTTAACTTTGTTGTTTGCCTGCCGTGCCTGGTTGAAACTATTTTCAGTCGGCTTAATTGAGTTCAGCAAGATTTTCAGCCAATGCTGCTTGCTGCTGGTGTCGGCTTGATCGTATCCACCGTCCCTGGGGAATTTTCTCCCCAACTCTCCCCGCCCCTCCCTTCCAACCCTCTCTCTCTCTCTCAACTTTCCTCTTTCTTGCCCTGGCCCCTCTTGTTTCCTCACGCGCTGATATTGGCAAGCTTCATCCTCATCATTCTTCAACATGGCACTTTTCATATTTTCCACATCATGAGGTGAAATGCAGAATTTGTTTGTTGTTTGTTTGCTTGTTTTATATTATTATAAAAAAATTTTGTTTCATCAAATTTATGAGAAGGGTTTGAAATTTTTCATCATCATCATCATCAACCAAACCAATCTGAGAATTCAAGTTGAAAGAGAACATTTTTATGCTTGTAGTTTGTTTGATTTTTTTTTGGTCTTTTTTCTTCTTCCTGTTGTGCAATATTTTCATTTTATACGGATTGATTGATTGCTTTTGAGGTTCACGGCTTGATTTGATGCGCAGCTTTTACGATTGAATTTGTCTTGTCAACCGTTGTCGAAAGTTGTTTTCAATATATGAAATTGGAAAATGTTGACTGTATAATTTTTGTTTCTTTATTTTAACTTTAGAAATAGCATTGTAAAACTTTTACATCTTCATTATAATGATGATGATAATTTATTATAACCGCAGCAACAGCAGCAACAACAACAACAACAACAACAGCAACATGCATTCACAGACATCGGATTTGCAAAAGTAGCCAGCCGTTAGTGCAGCTGTTATTAATCAATGGTCATCAGTGTTTTCAATGGTGGGATTTTCATCAGCCGTGTGTGTGTGTGTGTGTATTTTTGAAATGTTGACGAATGAATTATCATTCCACTTATATAGGATTGTAATAATTGTATATGAGATAATTGTGTATTTGTTTTTAACAAAAAAATTGTTTTTTTTTTTAAATTATATAATTTTAATGATGATATTGTCGAATTATATATGTATATAAGCATATAATGATGTCTGGAGAGATGGAAAGATTGGAAGAGAAAATGAATAAGAGATTGAAAAGAGATGAATGTTTTTACCGATTTTTTCACGCCTTCTTCATACGTAGATCAATTGTCAATTACTGACAAGCAATTGCTAGACCAATTCTAGCAGTTGTTGCTTGTAGATTTACACGTCCGATTGGTGCATGATGTGTCACTGCTATATTGATCGTTGAACGCACATTTGTGAATAGCAGCACTTTGCCTCCTCCAACTCCTCCTCTCTTGCTCTGCTCTGCTCTGCTCTTCTTCTTTATTTGCTTCATCATCGTCATCATCATCATCATCATCATCAGAGATTTTTTGTTTTGGTATAAAATTTATATGATTACCGGGTAATGGAGTGTAATTGAAGAGAACATTTTCTGCCCACCCCCAGTCGCACCTCTTTTGAATTCGCTTGTTTTGCTGTTGTGTTCAGTTTTTTTTCTGCAAGCTTCAGCTTTGAAGCGACATGTAGAGTTGAAGCTGTGAAAGCGGGATGCATTTTTTCAACTGTTGTCAAATTGTGCGGTGCCGGCAGCGTTCGCGGCGGCGCTGGTTCCACTGCTGGTTGTTTGATCGACTGCCAGCAACTGTTTGCAAACTCATATTCTCCATCCCTCCCCCTCTTCCCCCCCCCCTTTTCCCTCCTCCTCCTCCTCCTCCTCATGCATCCTCCGGCTTGGTCTCTCCTCTTTTCGCTTTTCACGTTTCTTTTTCCATGACATCTACTCAGCTGCTTTTCGCTTTTCATTCAGCAGCTGAAACTACAAACTACCAACAAGCCGATCATCAACAACAGCAATCGCGCACAGCGTTGTGTGGTTTCACAATTTTTATTCTTTTTTTTATTGAAAAATAATATAATTTTTAAATAATTTTCATATTGTACATTTTGAATTTTTTTGCTTCATTATAGGATTGCGACCATACTACTTGGATTTATCACAGCGTCAACTTGAAAAAGGTAAGCGGAATTTTTTCAATTTTGCATTAATTGTTGTGAAAAGCAATATTTCGAGTGAAGTGAATTTCTTTTGCTACATCCACAGCAGAGTTGTGAAAATTAGCCAAACTCCACTGATTGTGCTTCTGCTTTCAGAGAGAATGTTGTTGTTGTTGTTGGTGGTGGTGGTTTGTTGTATTCCTAGTATTTTTATTAAATTTATTATAGTTCAGGATGGAAGGAAGGTGTCCCTTGGCACGCTTTTGTTGAATTTCACATCATTTTATGGATGTATTATTTTCAACGGAGTGCGAGTTTGTGAAATTACAATATAATTAATAATAATAATAATGTTCGTGCTTTTTCAATCAATTATTTGTTCACCTGTTTATGATCAAAGCACAATCTTTTTTTCCCTCATCAATAAAAAATCCTTCCTTGCCATTTCAACTAAACTTTTTCCATTCATTTATTTATTGCCCGGCCAGTAATATATATATAGATATATAAAATTGCAGAAGTTCAAAGCAGCGTTGCGAGCGCGCGTTGTTTCGCTAACTCTGCACATCTGCTTGCTTGCTTAGTCTGCGTGTTGTTGTTGTTTTTGAATGGTTTATTTTTATTCGATATACATATATATAAGTGCAATTGTTCTACCTTTTCACGTTTCTCTGTTTGCTCATTATTTTCTGAATGAGTTGTAAAAAAGAAATTTTTACTTTTATTGCTTTTTCACGGTTCATTTGTTTGTTTGTTTGTTTATCTTTGAGTGAACAATTCCAACCTAACTAAAGCTAATGACGAAATTTGAAAAATTTTTTTTTCCAAATGAATGCAAATTGCAAATTACTTTTGATTCACTTGACTCCCGATTGCAGTTGTGACGATTTATTTTTCAACTTCATTTTCAAAAATATATTTTCTCCACTTTTTTCACATCTCGTCGTCGATTTTCAGGTTCAAGGGTATGGTTTTGGAATTGCAGTAAGCGGTGGTCGAGATAATCCGCATTTCAAAAGCGGCGATCCGTCTATTGCCATTTCGGACGTGCTGCGCTCAGGACCTGCCTGGGGACTGTTACAGTACGATTGTGATTTTCAAGTTCTTTTTCATTGATCAGTGATTTCAAAGAATTGTTTTTTTTTTATTTTTTTTCAGAATCAATGATCGAATTGTGTACGTGAACGGTGTGAATTTGGAAAACGCCGACCACAGCACTGCCATACAAATAATGAAGGATAGTGAAAATTTGAACGTTGTGAGTGATTGATTGATGTTAATCTCGCAGAATGCAGTTGTTGTTTGCTTCAATTTTATTCGTTTTTTTTTGCACAGATTGTCAAACGTCGCATTCCGTTTCCGGTGTTGGAGTACGATCAGCGCACTTTGAAATTCACACTGACCAAATCTCGTCGCAAAGATGGTCAGTTAAAAATTTTCTTTTTTTTAAATATTGCTTGCATAATTTTGTTGTTGTTGTTGTTGTTGTTGCAGATTTTGGTATTGTGTTGGGTTGTAAATTTTTTATCAAAGATATTACCAATCGTCGTTTGGCCGAAAAGGATCCAGGCTTGAAAGAGGGGGATGTAGTGTTGAAGATCAACGGTGAGAATTGTGATCAGATGACGTTGAACGAGGCTCGTCGTCTGCTTGATCGTTCCAAAGATCGATTGTCACTGGTGATTCAACGTGATGTGCCACGTGGTGCCAATTGGAAATGGTCCAGCCAAGCGACCCTCTACGAGCGTATAGGTGGAACGGGTATGTGTGGAATCGTCGTCGTTGTTGTTGTTGCTGTTGCTATTATATTCATTTATTTACTTGTGCAGATACTCCAAGACAAAGTCCAACACCTCGACACAGTCCGATGGTTTACGTTAGAAATGCGGATCACGATACTTCTTCTGCACGTTCGCATTTTCCATCAAGGTAGAGAGTTAATTGTTCGCTTCAGTTTTTGTTTTTCATGTTTCACTTTTGTATGGCATATTGTGCATCTTGTGTTTCAGGTATCACGATCGTTACAGCCGACCTCCGTCCGAAGACCGAACGGTCAGTCCGAAACGTCAAAGTACTTGCTCGCAACAATCTTTTGGCTCTCGTGGACCGTCGCAAAATCAATATTTCTACGACGACGGTGCTAGCAACGTTTTTCCTTGTACGACGATTATTATTATAATAATTTGTTAATTTTTCTCTCTTGTATTTCATTACAATTAGGCCAATCTCCATCACGAACCATTTCTCCAAGTTGCGACAGTTCGCACGCGTCTGTCAATTGTGCAACCATGGATCAGCAATTGCTTGCTCACCAGAAACCTCCTCTGCCTTCAACAATGCAAGTTTATTACACTGTTCCATTTTATTACTTTGACCACTTGTAGCATATTTGTGTAAATTTATTTATTTTTTATTGCATTATTTTTATAATAGGAATGAACCGAGATTGATCACATTTCGCAAAGAAAGTGGAAGTGTCGGTGTTCGTGTGATCGGTGGCAATGAAGTTGGTATATTCGTTTCAGCTGTGCAAAGTGATTCTCCGGCTGCTGTACGAGGTGTTCGCCCTGGAGACAAGATATTGCGAGTAAGAAAGAGAATTGAAATTTTTATTTGTTCAATTATTCGTTTATTATAAATGATTTGTTGAATTTCAATCCTTAACAATCAGGTGAACAACAAAAGCATGCTGGGTGTGACCAGAGAAGAGGCGGTGTTGCATTTGCTCGGCTTGCAGGATCATGTCGAGTTGTTTCTTCAGTACAAAAAAGACGAATACGAACGAATACGCAACCAAAATATTGGTGACAATTTTTTCATAAGGTCTGGAGAATGTCATTGTGAATTTTCTTTTTTTTATTGATATGTTGCTGCTTTTATTTGTATATTTTACGTGTACTGATTGTTCAATTTTGTGTGCAGAACTCATTTTACTTATGGAAAACCAGAAAACGGTGAATTGAGCTTCAAGAAAGGAGATATTTTTCAAGTTATTGATACTTTGTACGGTGGCACGGTTGGATCTTGGCAAGCGATATGCGTATCTTCTCCATCAATGGCATCCACGCGCAGCGATTACGTCCATCCCAAAGGTGTGATTCCAAACTCGAGCAGGTAACAAAATATAATAAATAAACGCACAGCCATTTGATTTCATTAGCTGAATTGTGTGATATTCTTTGTTATTGTACTTTCATGATGATTGATCGATTTTTTCTCTATTTTGCGTATTGCTTCTAGAGCTGAACAGCTTGCCCATGCAGAGCGAAGTCAATCTCAGTCGCAAGTGAATACAGAAATGAAATCGTCGACATTGTTGAGACGAAAAGTGACCATGGGCAGACGGTCAAAATCGTTGACCAAATCTCACTGGGATGAAGTGGTCTTTTCTCACGGCACGGTCCATTTTGCTGCTTACGAACGTGTTCAACTTCGACATCCGGGATTTCTCCGGTATGCACTGTCTTATATATATATATATATATATATATATATATTTTGTGCTATGTTCATCTATCGGTGATATTGGATTATTGTTGTTTGTTTCTATCTGTCCAACAGACCAGTGGTTATTTATGGCTCTTTGGCGGACGTAGCTCGTGAAAAGTTGTTGCGTGATTTTCCGCTTGCATTTCTCTCTTCTCAAGTGGAAAATGGAAATGATGAATCGGATCCAGGGAAAACCAATCGTATTGTACGTTTGAATGCAATTCGGGATGTAAGAGAAGTTTATTTATTCAAAATTTAAATAATTTAAAGAATGAACAAATGTATGTGTGTGTGGGTCATTTTGAAGGTGATGAATAAGAACAAGCACTGCATTTTGGATATCACTCCAAGCTCTGTGGAGAAGTTGATCTATGCCCAGTATTGTCCGATTGTGATTTTTGTCAACGTGGGCAATCGTACTCGACTGCGCGATTTGCGCAAACGATTGGCCAAAACGTCGGCAGTGAAGAGTTCTAAAAAATTATTCGAACAATCTCAAAAAATACAAAAACTCTACAGTCATTTGTTTACCGGTATATAATAGATTGATTAATTGTTTGTTTGTTTATTTTATTTTGTTTTATAGCAGTGATTGATGCAACGCATGAAGAGAAATGGTTCGAAGTGTTGCGTGATTTGATTGCTCATTTGCAAAGTCGACGAGTCTGGATGTCTGAAAGCAAGCCATCTGAATTGCTTGACGATGACTTCTTGTTTCCAATGTCCAATGGTCGTTACGGTAGCGTTGGCGGCGGTGATTCGGATGTCGATTCTATTGCTGATGTAAAGCTTCTTTTTCTTGGTTTTTAAATTAGCTGTTTTTTTTTAATTTTCAAAAATATTTTCAAAGGAACCCCGTTGTGATTTGTCGTCCAAAAGGGATGCAGCCGTTGCGTTGACAGCCGTCGATGCGGCCAGCAGAATGGACGTTCCTTATGCTGACAACAGCAGCAGTAGCAGCTATGCCATGGCTTCTGGTACACTTCGATCGCCGACTAAAGTCTGTGAAATTGTTTGCACCTATTTTTCCATTTTCATGCTAATGTGATATAATGTAATGTAAATTCAATTTTAGACTCACGCTCATATGTGCGATCGACAGTCTTCTGGTTCAAATGGTAATAATTTTATGTTTTTATTTATGTTTTTTTTTCTTTTTCGTTTAAATTTTATAATTTTGTTTTGAACAGCTTGTGTACGCTTTATATATATATTTTATTGTTAAATTTATTGTGTAAAATTTTTATTGAATTCTATTTTTTGTTTCTTTTCTTTGCTATCGCTTTTAATTTGCATTGGTTTTTTTTTCAAATAATCTGTATACTGGTTAATTACTAACTGTTGTCTGCTGTGCATGCTTATTGTACAAAAAAGAAGAGAACAAGAAAATGTGAACAAATGTTGCTTTGTGTTCTTAGTTGATATGATAGCAAGCATGTACGAAAATCGCGACAACATTGTCGCATTGATGGCTACGATGCGTCGTAAGCCTCCACCGCTGGCCAGAAAGCCGAAGCCGCCGCCACCACCGAGAATAGGAAGCTCTAGTACGGGCTAATTATATAATTATTTTTAATAATAATAATAATAATAATAATAATAATGTTCTTTACTTGTTTTTGCTTGTTTGTGGTTTAAAATAACTTTTTTTGAAAAAAATCTATCTAAACTTGCTTGCATTTTTTCCCTATATATATATATATATATATATTTGCATAATATTTATTAGATCGGTATTTCTTTTTATAATATGTCGTTCCTGCCGAACATTAGAGGTGTGTATGTGTGTGTGTTTTTCTGTCTTTTGCAGACGCATCACTAACATCAGATATGCAGTGTACGGTAGATTTAGCTGCACCTAGTGCAGATTTACCGAGGATCGCTGAGTCGGCGGTGTCGGTTGCACCGAGTGCTGCTTGCAATGGTTCGACAACGCTAATGCAAACTTCCTTCAGTGCAGCAACGCACGCCGATAACAGTAGACTGTTGACTAAAATTGACGGTTCGATTTACTTTCAAAATTTCATTCCATTCCAATTATTTTATCACTTTTTGTTGTTCTTGTTCATTAATTGCTTGTTTAATTTATTTCAATTGATTGTCAATTTCATTTTCTAGAACGTGAATTTGTCCCCTATTCTCCACGTTATGGTCGTCCAGTTGCAGATTGCGGTTTGTACAACGTTAAGCAGGTATGTCTTCTTTTTCTTTTTAATTCTCTTGTTGTTCATTTTCACTTGGCATATTGTTTGCTGAATTTTCATTTTTTCTCCATTCTTGTGATGATATGTTTCAGATACTTGAGGGAACGATGGACAATTACGACAGTGGCATTTCTGCTCCAATGGCAAGTAGCCGACTGATGCACAGCAGTAGCAGCGCTCTTGGACATCCGATGACAGGCAAGCCAAATCTTACTGAAAGCATGTCATTATCTTATTATGAAAACACGGAGCGGGCCAGGTGAGTGGATATTATATTGTTGTTGTTGTTGTTGTTCATTTTTTGAGCTAATTGTGAACAGGTTGGACTATTCAGCATCGTTGGGTTTGAACAGTCACGGAGCAGCATGGCAAAATTATGATCGTAAGTGGAATTTTAATATTCCTCTGTTGTGGTTTTGCTTTTGAAGGTTTTTGCATTTCCATTTTTGCAGATCCTTCGAGTTATGTCAGCGCACATTCGAATAATTCCCAGTTTCAACATTTTTTCGACGGGCACAGGTATAGTTGCAAGAATTGCTTGTCTTTGTCTATTTTTTGCACCAATAAGCAAACGGATGTGGATTGCATTTTCAGAGTTTGTCCAGTATCACCGACATCATCTGGTTCGATGGCGGCAACTATGCGGTCGGTGAACGGCGGCATTTATGGAAGTCGATCCTCACACGACAGCTACGCGCAGCACGTGTCCGAAGGCTATTTGCTGGCGGGCAACGGTTCCAAAAGACCGCCGATGGTTCCGCATCGTTCTCCAGTACCGCCTCCGGCTCCACGGTCCACGTACACTCCGTCAACGCCCAGGCACTCACAATCCGTGCCGCCCAGTATGTCCAGCTGCGGCAGTCGTGTTCTGAATTCTGAAGATGATGACCAACAGCAGCACCAGTTTGGTCGAATCAATTCACCATCTCTCGGCCGAAGTCAGCCGCAACCAATACCATTGGCGCGGAGCAGTTTGACCAAAGCCCACACAACAACAGCAAGTGTTGCTGCTAGTACGAGAATGTCAGATTCTTCGAGTGTTCATCTGTCCAAATCTGATGCTGGTGCTGGTGCTGCTGTTGGTTGCGACTTGCAACCCAACAATGTCAACAGAGCAGCAGCCGTGCGTTGTGACGAAGGTTGGTAGATTGATTGGTGTTTTTTCTTTTGTTTAAAGAGGCAGGTTCGAATTTGTTTTTTAGCATTAGATATGTCATCAGGCGAAGCAGTGAAGAGCAAAAGCAACAACAGTGACGATGACGGTAACGAATTTGAAACGCAGACTTGCACCAAGCAAGTTGCTGTTGGTGATGATGGTGACGACGACGACCACCACGACGATGACCACAGTGGTCATCCAGTATCTGATGTGTCCGGTTCCAAGAAAAAGCAACAGTGTGGTTCTTCGTTTTTTGAAGAAGAAAATGAACTCGGCACGATTGCATCCGACGCTGATTTGTTCATCTGCCGGTCGTCGGCATCGGCGACCGTTGACCACAGCGGAGCAACGTTGCAATTGCAAGATGCAGGCGTTCGTTTGATCATTCCACAGGCGGCATTGTCTTCACCGGTTGAAATGTTTGTGCAATTGATGACGCGCGAGTTGGAACCTCGAACCTCAAATGGCGCATTTCCATCCGACGAGGCTTCCTCTTTCAAAGGTAAAAAAAAGATTTGCATTATTGATTGATCTGTTTTGTTTTTGGAGATTTAATTCAAAAAAAAATAAAATTAAAATTTTGCCCCTTGTAGAAAAGAATTGTTTTGTCATTGTCGCTGGTCCGTCGGGATTGAAGTTCTCAGTGCCAGTTGAAATCTGCCTTCCAAAATCTGCGCTCAACGACGGCAAGCAGTGGTTTTTGGCATTTAAGTCGTCGAAAAATGCCGACTATTTCGGACAACGACGTTGCCTGAACCTTTTGGACAGTTGCGCATTTCCGAAAAAGAACGTCGATCCGGATCAAGTTGCTTTTTCTATTAGCAATTTTTAAGAGTATCTTTCTTCTCTTTTGTTGAAAATCGTTTTTAGCATTTCTATTTCTATGACACACGTCTACTTGATTTTGCAATCTTATTATTCTTATTATACTCAATCTCAATCTTTTTTTCTGTCTTTATTTTTTTGCTGTTTTATTGTAAGCACTTTTATCATATAATATTGTTAGTTTTATGTGCTTTATTTATTTATTATGTTTGTTTGGTTTTTCAAAAAATATTTTTCTATCCTCGATTTTACTATGTTAGTTGGCGCTTCTATTTTGTGTCTTCACACACATTCACGCTAGATGTGAATTATAAACATATATGCATATATATATCCATATATATATATATATATATTTATATTTATTTATTTATTTATTATGATGTTTTTTGTTTAATTTTTTATTTTTATATTCGAAAATGACTGCTTTATGGCAAGAATGAAAATAAATACATGCACTGTTGAACGAATGGGACGGACACACATACATACACACATACACACGTTTTGTTTGAATAATGTACCCAGCCAAGTAGGAAAAAAGAGCAATTTGAATAATTTCAGTAAGTGTATTTGAAAAGATGGACGGAGGGAACGTTTCACTAGTTCTGTTGACTAACGTTCACGTGAAACATGCATTTGTGCATGAATTTATAAATTATAATCCTCATTTGTAGAAGTAATTAGCATGTTATACAGCGACAAAGTTGATCATCAACTTTTTATTGTCAGGTCGATTTGGTTTTTTTCTGCTTTTCATTTTTCGCACGCAGTGTAATGTTGTTAGTTTCATTTTAATGAAAAGTAGAATTTTTTTTCTTATTCTATCCATCATCAAAGTTTGCTTTAAATATTTACTTTTTTTTTATTTAACTTGTTAAAAATTCAGTACTTTGCAAAATATTGCAATCAGTGTTACGTCACTTTGTTCACAAAGTTTACCTACCATTGCTATTCGTCAGTTGATTGTGCAATGAATTATTGTATCAATCATCCATCAGCTTACGTAACATTTTCAGATTTTAGTCGTCAATGGAGAATTATTTACTTTGGCACATTTATTATTACATTAATGCAGTAAATTGCAGTTGTTAATGCATGTTTCTCAATTTTTTTTCCACGGAACATTTTTCATTTTCAGTGACCAGAGAAGAGGAGACACTCAGTATACAGTATGTCTTTTTCTTTTGAAATTTTGAACATTAGCAAAATCAGTGATTGTGTGTGTGTTTTGTTTTGTTTCATTTTGTGAAATCAACGTTTCCTAATTCTGAGCAGTAAAATACATCAACAAAGCATAAATTTTAATATGTTGATTTTGAACTTTTGTTCGAAAAACAAAACATAATAGTTAAATAAATGAGATGTATAGTTGGGTAGATTTTCATTTTAAATTTGGATGCCAGTTTATTCAATTTATAGTTTGTTCAGCGTTAGTGTTAATTAAAATTGTTTGAAAACTTAAATGCTCATTTGACTACATTTATTGCTGCGCGTGTGCTGCTACGCGTGCGTGTTTTATATCACTGTTGCGTTATATTTGATTTCTGTTGCTGTGCAACGAATGATGAATGACCCGTTAGCAAATAATGATGATAAAAGGATCAACTGTAAAGCAAATAAAACCGTGACAAGATGTTGTTAAATTATTGCCCCGTAAAGATAATACTGATTCGTCTGAGAATGGGTTTATTATGCAAAATTCGATATATTTGCTCCTAGTGTCGAAAGTTTGCATTTATGCTGCCGCTACTGAATGCAACAGTGGTGATGAGTTGCTTGTTTTTATTTTTTGTCTTCCTGAACCCTGCCACACTTGACGCGAGGTTTTATCCTGAAACGTTGCTCTACGATGGGGAGACTCGTCTAGCCAACGTCATTCAGCTCACATTCGGCGGCATGAATGCCGAAGCTTATTTCAGTTTTGATGGGAAGAAAGTTTTGTACCAAGGATTCGATCCCAATGGCAATCATTCGTGTGATCAAATTTATCTTTTGAATTTGGAGGATCTTACGGCCGGTCCGCAGCTGATAAGCGATGGAAGGGGCCAAACAACGTGTAGCTTTTTCTTCCCGGATAACAGCAGTTTCATTTATTCTACCACATCCAAAGCAGGCGCAGAGTGTCCAAAATCAATTTGTGACGGCAGTTCTCCTCCAAAAGATTGCAACAATTCATACATTTGGAATATCTTCAACGGATTTAACATCTTGCTAACCGACAGCGCAGGTAAAACTCACTATTTGACTGATGATTCATTTTACAATGCCGAAGGAGCTGTATCACCGGATGGTAAAAGCATCGTGTTCACTTCCACCAGAGGAGGTGATTTGGATTTATGGCTGATGCGTCTCAACGGAACAGAAGTTGTTAGCATTACACAACTTACCGACGTTACTGGATACGACGGCGGAGCGTTCTTTTCTCCAGCTGGAGATAAAATTGTTTATCGAGCGTATCATCCAAATACGACTGAAGAAATTATAAACTATTTTCAGTTGCTCAATCAGAGCATCACAAAGCCACTACATATGGAAATATTTACAATGAACGTAGACGGATCTGATCAAAAGCAAGTAAGGTTTAATTTTATCAAATTTTTACTTTTCGCTATTGTTGCTGCACTGCTACTACTATTGCTACTACTACTACTACTACTACTACTACTACTACTACTGATTACTGTTTTGTTCAGTTATTTGTTGCCGTGGTTAATAATTTGAATACACATCATTAAATGCTGTTTTCTTCAACTTTAGGTGACCAATCTCGGTTATGCTAGTTGGGCTCCGTACTTTTATCCGGATGGAAGTAAAATCATATTTTCCAGCAATCATCACGGAAATCACAGCATTTTCAATTTATTCTTGATTGATGAAGATGGCAACAATTTGGAGCAAATAACAACCAATCCAGGCCTCGATATGTTTCCTATGTTCAGTTATGATAAAAAGAAGCTAATATTTGTCTCCAATCGAAACAGCAATGGTTTTAACGTTTTCATGGCCGACTGGATAGCTGACTCTGCAAACTTGCACGGCATGTCACCAGTGCTCATGCTAATCACTTGTCTGATTAGCATTGCAATGTTTAAATTTTAACATATTGCTAATTCTGTAAAAATTATGTGCTTATGCTCTGCGTTTCTAAAATGCCCACATCAGCTTTTTCGCCTATGATTATTATGCAGCCTATTTCACGTTGCTTTTCCGTCTTCGCGTTTCACTAAATTGTTCATTACTTAAATTAAATTAAATTTACTTTTTTATTTTAGATACTATTTTAGATATTTTCATGTTTATGCAACTTTTCAAGCTGATGCATAATTCTTATCAACATTCATTGATGATAGCAATGTTAATTCTTCTTTGGAGCTGGTAAACGAAAAAATTCTGTTGTACTTAAATAATTTATTGGTTTTCATGTTCAGTGCAACTTTTTCTTGCAAACATTACAATATATAATAATTGAAAAATTTTATTCGATATTTGAACAATTTGAAAAGCATATAAAATTTCACAACCAGTTCAGTTCATTTTCCAAAAAAAAAAGAACAACAAATTACAGATATGTTACTACTACGCTGTTGGACACACCGAAATGACACAACTCATAAAAAAGTAAATGAAGGATTATGCGTTTTTTTCATTTATTTTTTTCAAAAATGAAACATAAATAATAAAGAAAATGAAAATATGATTTTTTCCATATCAGGGTAAGTGTCGAGAATAATGAGCGTATTGTGATCCTTTTCACATTGCAAAGTTTTACATATTTCATTTTAATTTTAATTTTTTCTGATTAAAATTCAAAAATTATTTCCAAAATTTAAATATTTAATTTTAGAGAAAATGAAAATTTTACAACAGTATCAATCAAGTTTATTTACTATGATGATTGATGATATACATGCACACACACGTTTATATTTATACTTGGAGTAACAGAACATTCGCTGTTGTCCAATTATAATTAGGATGTTATTTCATTTTTTAAAGAAGGGTGAGAAAATTTTTTATTGAATTTTATTCAGAATATTTCGATCAAATGCACAAAGCTATGTAAGCTATGCAAATGCATTTTAATTAACTTGCTAAAGTACAAATTATATACTACTGTACCTTGTTGAATATAAAAATTACTATCTTTTGTTATAATAAAATTAAATTAATTTTGTTTATTTTTAATATATAATTTTAATATTTATAATGATAATTTCATTACCTACTCAACTTGTTTTATAACATATTTTTCAAAGAATGATGCAATTTTTAAATTGTACTTGCACATCTAAAACTGTAAATTGCAATAATATTTTAGATGTTATTCAAATTTGGAAAATTGTGACCACTTTTCACTATACAGCGTTTTAATATTAAAGTAAGAAATATTTTGAAAAAATTTTTTATTTTTCATCAAACGCACAACTGTGGATAATGTTGAAAACAGCCCGCAAGCATATCATTGCAATGCATAGCTGAAGTGAAACAAGTTGGCTTGAATTAGACTTTGTTTATGAGTAGTTGAAATTGTTTTCTTTTTTTTTTCATATTTAAATATCAGCGATGGCTATTTAGTGACGTTTCGTTATTTTAACTTTGCTGTAGGACAGTGTGTGGAACGGCGAATGTGGACACCTATGCGTCGGCATCTTTGCTTTCGTGTGAAATGTCTCGAGTGAATTTGTTGTCATTTCTTGGGAAAAAGTCTGTAGCAAGTCTGCTGACAGTGGAAAACTTTTCCAATTTACCAGTGGATAAGCAAGAACTTTTAATTAATTTGCTTCCAACAATTGACCAAGTAGAAGTGGAGAGGATTGGCAACAAATCGAAGTGGGTATTTTGCTTTGCATTTCCACAATTGGCGGCTTTGTTTGTTTTTAGTTTAAGTGTACTTAAAAATGAATATTTGGCTGCCGCTTGTGATCAATTTAAGCAGCGTCTTATTTCTGGTAGGCAGCGTCGTGCATTTTGATGTTCAATATATTATTTGTCTTTGTTTTTGTTTTTTTTTGAAATAGGCGAGCTTTTACGGAACGGTTATCCGACGTTGAAGTCTCAATCTCGTCAAAAGCAGCGTCGGTCTGCACCGTCGAGAAGGTCGGTTTTTTCTTGTTCTATTCCATTATGTTGATCATAAAGTGTTTTTTAAATCTTTAATAATTTGTATAAAATTTTGATTGTAGTGTAATATTCATTTTTGGAATTGATTAATCTTTTTGAAATCGGTTCTTGAATTTGTGTTGAAAAGCAATACGATAAAATTTGATCTTATCTCATGTTTGAAGTTGGGAATTATTTTTTTTTGTTCATTTGAAGCATCATCATATTTAAAATGTCGAATGGAAGTACTGATCGAATTTTAATTAAAGAATAACAATAAGATCTATCATCTGATATGTTTGCATTGATTATCGTGATGGTAGAATAGATTAAACAATGCATTGATTCGAAGATGAAGTGCGTGATATTTTATTGCTTATCAATCACTTTTAGTGGAAAGGTTTAAACTTTCCCCGTGTTAACTCTATTCTATTGACTTTTGATGTACGCACTTCATGATAAAGTTTAAATTGATTATGAAAATAGTGTAAAATGGATTTTTTTTTCTTTTTCTACTGAGGTTTTGGATAAATGAATAATTGGTATTGTTGTTTGCTGATGACATTTGTCACTGGATTTTAGGAAGATACAAATGAAACAAGGAAAAACAACACCACGAAAGCGAGGACGACGCCCACGACAATTACAAGAAGAAGAAGAAGATGATGATAAGCAACAACGACGACAACAGCCAAAACAGGAAAATAAAAGAAGAGCTTCATTGAAGAAGAAAGAGAATTTGAAAGCAAGCACATCGAGTGAAAATTTTAAAATACCCAAATTGAATGTTGGGAAAGGTAAAGAAAAGCCTAAACAAAGTAAAGCAGCAGCTGAAACTGTCAGCGCTTGTTCGCTAATTTCTTCATCTCAAAAAGCCATCCAACGTGGAAGAAAATGTTCCGATGTTCAAAATTCGACGACAAAGTTGCCACATTGTAAGAGGAATTGTGACGAAATTGCCAAAGTATCTTCATCTTCAATTTATCCATCAGACAGTGAACCTTGCACCAGTGGACAGTCGGTGAAGAGGATTTTGGAGAGTGAAAAATTGTCCACGTCGTCCAATTTTCATCCAGATTATTCTAGAAACTCTGATTTGAGTTCACTTCCATCGACAAGCAAAGCATTCAAGCCTTGTAGCTTTCCGGACACTCCGAAGCAGGGTATGATGATGCCGTGCGTGTCGACTGCACGTCCAGGCCAGGTGAAAAATTCCCTGCCGAGAATGTTGATTAATTTGGAGACGAAAAAGTTGGCAGTTGTTGTCGATGGCAAACAGCCGACATGGAAAACTTGGAACGACAAGAGCATCAGCAAGCCGAACAGAGGAGAAGCACCTTTGCATGGCAACGCGCAGTTGTTTCAGCAGCAGAGTTGCAATTTAAGCTCCAATAAGAAAAGCTGGCCTACTTGTCACAGGTATAGATAGCTAGATAGATAGATATTCATCTGTCGTTACTTTGTAAGCGAATTTATTTATTAATTATTCCAATATATTCACTTAACAATGGAAACGACAGGTGAAGAAGCTGTTGACTTCAACTGTTTTAAGTGAAAGGAAAAATTAATCTATGAACTGTCAATGCACACAAAGTGTTTGTTTGTTTGTTTTTTAAATAATTGCATATTGTAGCAATGTGAAATTGAAGAAAACCATCATTCGTCAATCAGAAGAGACACAAAACACGCCAGCCTATGTTCAAGACGAGACAAAGAAATAAATGAACGAATCAAATTACAAATCAGATCATCATTGTTGTTCTTTGACAACAAGCTTATAACGTTGTTCACGTTTGTCCATTGCTTTTAATCTTTCCACAATCTGCAATTGCAGTTGAAAAATGGTAGGATTTGGTATTTTGAACAAATTTAGACCCTATTTTAGGAATTGTTTTCAATTTTGAGCGCATCCTATATATCCTCTTTATTATGAAGTGAATTTTGCTGCTAGCAGAAATGACTTCACAGCGCAACAGTTGTCAACACACCCACCCAGCTGTAACGGGAATATTCACATCTGTTATTTTATAACGAGCATTTTTTCTTATAAACTAAACGCACGGGGTTTCATAAAATGAAAAAAAAATTCATCTAGATTTCTGTTGTTCCTTTTTTCGTTATTTTTCTACACTGATCTGCGTATTTTGTGCTGTTGCTTTGATTGATTTGCTACTTCTTGCTCAACGCTAACAGTGTTAAAAAAAAGTATCGTAAAATTTGTTCCTACTATTCATACTTAAAGTTACACCCAAAATTAACTGCATTTACTTCAACTGTGTAAAGCACACAACTAGTATTTAGCTTTTTTTTTCGTTCGGGAATTTTCTGTTTGTAATATGTGACATTCAACTGATATTATTAAACATACTACTACTACTACTACTACTGATTATAATTGTTCAAATAATTTCAACGTAGCCGCTATTTCTGACGTGAAAACAGGCGAGACTAGTAAAACACGGAACGAATGAACAACTGTTCACATATCATTTCGTACAAATAAATACTTGTTGCTGAAAGCTTGTGTAAATCTGAAATTACTACGCAATTATTTATTTCATCTTTCTGAATTGCATTGCAATAGAAAATGCTATGCAAAGCATACATTTGTCATGCTATTTTAATTTTGCTTTCATCGCCGTTGTATCCCGTGCTTGTAATGTGTTAAAAGCAGTTTGTATATTTTAAAAGTGAAAGCATTTTCTTCTCTATGATAAAAGTATTTAATTTGAACAGCAAAAAAAAAAGGAACGCGCAATGTTGTAGAGTCGACTGAAAGCAATGTGCATAAGCTTTGAAAATGTTCAACTTTACATTATTTTGCTCATTCAAGTTGAGCTATCAAGTCAGTTTTATACACGTTGAAAAAAAATCATCCAACAACAAACCATGTTGACAGTCGCATTTTCGCATGCGCATTTTTTTGCCGTAGTCGATGTAGCTAATAATTCAATACCGAGTAAAATATTTTTTTTATCACAAAGTGTTATGCAAATAACATGATGACATTGACTTTTGTTTAGGTTTTTTTTGTTTAAATTTTGAATGGTGGAAAAAAGGTTTTTTTTACATCATTACGAGTAACCTGCATTTCAAAGATACTGTACTTTTTGCATTTTTCACGTCGTGTGATTTTGTATTATGATGAAGTTTTTTGAGTATTATTTTAAATTGAAAATTTATTTTACTTTATATTATTTTGTGAAGCTTCACAAAGAAGAAAAAAAACATGTGCTATGCTAGTTAAACTGCTCTTTGAAACAAAGCTTGACTGATGCATACTGTAGACTGTACACAGCTGACAGATGTATGTTATTGTTGTTTGTTCTTACTCGGAACTCACGAAATCAGTTGTTTCGGTAAGTACATACGACATTATTTTCTTATTCAACTGTAATTATTGCTCGATACATATGAGGTTTATATATATTTTTTTTTGATGATGATATTTTTTTTACTTTTACCTGATAGGTAGGATGTTGTAATTGTTGTGAATTGTTTTTTGCCAATGTATTGCAAAAATGTTTTGTATTTTTTTTTCCAAACGATCGTGAAAAATGTGATTTAATATGTTTGAAAAAAAAAATTTTATTCAAAATTGTTGTATTTGTATTTGCCAATGAGCAATATTTTGCAAAAAGAGTTAGATATTTTTGTATTGCATATTGGCTTTGCATTGCTTTTCCAGACGTTACATTTAAATTGAATAACACACCATTCGGGCTTTTTGGATATTTATGATTAGGTGAGAGCTGTTTTTTTTTATCAAATATCTTTCATCATATTTTCTCGTTTGCACAAAATGGAACTTTGATTTCACAACATTTCTATTCGATATCTTCATCGATTGACATTTATAAAACATTGAATACAGATTTGTTTGAATTGACATTGAATAATTTGAATTGCCTACTTGTTTACTTTGTATTATATACATATCTTTGACGAGAAATCTGGATCGTATGATAAATATTTCCTGCTTGTTTGCATTTGTCTCGTTTGTGAAAAATTTTTCCAACAGACTGTACGTGAGTGAGTGAAAATTTTGAATTGTGGCTGAAGTGAATTATTTTTCACGGATGAATGTACAATTTGGCGTTTGCTTGCATCCCGCGGTTCTGCTGCTTGTTCAACTGTTGGTTTCTGTTCAACTTTTCCATTTTCTTCTCTGCCGTTGTGCTTTTTTTTTGAAAAAAAGAAGTATTTTTTTTTAAATATATTTTGATGGAAAATTTTCTTTTTTTTTCTTTTCTACAGGAGTACACAGGCGGAAATTTTTTTTTTATCGTGAGAGGAAAATTTCTCATTTGCACTTTGATTTGTTCACTTTTTGTGTTGTCAATTTTTCTCCGTTGTTGCAAGCTTGCAAAGAATTATAATTTCAAATGTTGCGCCAAATAGAATTGTTATCATCAAGTGAGCATTGTTGTTGAATGCCAATTGTCACAGCTCCGAAGTCTGTTCAAAAATGTTGAACAGCATTCACAATTGGAGTGCAATTTGATCGCTAATTGTAAATTTTTGTTTCAAAACTTTTAATGTTAATTTTTCAAATTGAATATATTTTTAATTGGTGTGAAAATTTATATTATTTTTCATTCGTTGTTGTGTTAAGAGAAATAGTGTGGCAAGGCGGAGACGAATCGGATGTAGGGAAAAATTTGTTTTTTGGAATGGCGATTTGAATAAGTAAGTGCAAGTGCAGACAGACAATGGACGGAGAGCAGTGCAATTTCACTTCATTTCAAGAATTTTCAATTTGTAAAATAAATTTATTGTCGACATTCTGTTTTAATCCAATTCAGACAAAGTATAATCCACCCGGGCGTCGTTTGAAATTGGTGATGGTAATTTTGCTTGGTTTTTGTTGTTTTCTTTTTTAGCAACAATCAATAGTGAATGAATGATAATTTATTGAAGAGAATTAATTTTATTCGACAATTTGTTAGACAAACTGTACTTTCTGCCTCTCTAACTCTCTAGTTGTGTGTGTGTGTGGCTGAGGAATTGGCAGTTGAAAATTGATTCCACCAAGTCGTCTGTTCCAATGTTGAACGATGATTATTGTTGTCGAGGAATGCTTTTCAAAATGTTCCACTGAAAGCTGCCATTAGAATTGAAATAAAAATTGTTCTCAGCATTCTTGAGAGCATTGAATTTTTTCCCATCGATTGGTGATGTTTTAATTCGACGTCTGCTGCTCATTGTGATGATATTGATCAATTTTCAACTGCCCAGCCTGTGCTTTGATTTGCTTGCATATTGTTGTATTCGTATGCACATTTTGGTTGTTGTCGTTGTTGTTTTTTTCTGCATACTTTGCAATTTGTTTGTTTGTTCTATTCATTTGGGCTAGTCAACAGGCAGTGGATATGTTGGATATCAAACGAATATTAGCTGTAGCAGAACGATCCGGTGTCTTTTGGAAAATTTCCACTGCAGCTCTTATTGATTATTATTATCTTTACACAGCTGCTCAATATTGACTCTTTTTTCGTTGTAAAAATTTATTTACAAATGGATCATCATCCATGTGAATTTTGCTTTTTCGTTAATGACAAGCTTGATGCAAAAAGCAGCGGATGCCGTTGGCGAAAAAATTTTCACTTTTCACGCATGTTTTGAAATATATATATATATTATATATGTGCTGTGTGTGGGATGCAGGCAATGCATAAAAGAGAGTTGGTTGTCTGACGTTCCATTTCAAAATCTTGTTCCTTGCTTTGTTGCGATGTTGTGTGAGATCAGTTGGCAAATGCAGGGGAAAAAAAAATTTTTTTTCTTTTTGTTTCAATGATCAAATTTCATTCATGAGAACAAAACAACAAAAGAATGCAAAAGTCATTGGTGCAAACAAATTGCCATTTCAACTCGGTGATCATCATGTGAACAACGGTATATTGTAATTATTTTATGAGCTGATCAATTTGTTCGATTGGTGGAGAAGAATTTTTAATTCGGTTATGCTCGGGTTATTTATTTTGGTGGATGATTGAATAATTTTTTCCATTGCAAATTGCAAACTGTTCGCTTGGTTGGCATAAGACAAGAGAAGGTCACCCTGATTTGAACTTGTCCACAAGCAGGCCAACGTTTATTCTTCTCATCTACAACTACTATTACTACAACTGCTAGTGATCAACAACGTCAGGCAAACGAACTTGTCGACCCGACGACAGTGACCGACATCCAGCTCTCAACGCATATTGCACCGTTGTTGCTACTGTTTAACTGGAACCACCAAGCAACACTTGATGCTTGATTTGATTTGATTTGATTTGATTTGATGTTGATTGGGAAATTGAACTTTCCGTTTGTTTTTTCTCTTCAATTTAATCAATTTTATTTATTTATTTATTTATTTATTTATGCAATTTTTCCACTTGTTAATGGATGGAAAAATTTCACTTCCAATGGTACACATGCGGCAAGCAGCAGTTGAATAAATTTCAAGACATCGCAATTGATTTTCATTTTGTTACAGCTAGCTAGCTTTTCTGACATTTTCCAAAAACGTTCACACTGGTCAGTCGGTGTGAACAAAAGCCAAACGACGCCGCTGGACGTGTATTGACCATTGTATCACAAATTACATCATCATCATCATTAATTATTATCATTGTTGTTGTTGTATTCTTTGTTGTTTTTGGCTACTACTATTACCGTTTGTCAAGGTAATCATTTTGGTCATTTGCAATTATTATCATTTTTTTGGTCATGAAATTCAAATTTAGCACTTCCACAAGGAGAGAGGGAGGGGAGGGAAATTGCATCCTATCGACAACCTGTGCTATGTGGTTGGTTGACCACGCTTGGTGATAGTGTTGTTGTTGTTGTTGTTGTTGTTGTTGTGTTCGACTTGTCGTCGCACTCGACCAAATTACCTGATTATAATAAATTACTGTACTTTTGTAACCTGTAATGTGGAAATATCGTCGTCTTGTCGTTGGCCGCCTGGCCGTTTGTTCGGCCGGCTTGGTCTGCTGCTGCTGCTGCTGCTGCTGTTTGTACAGAATATTTAACCTGTCGTCGACTGTTCGGTGACAGTTTAACGTTGCTTGGAGAGGAATTTTTGTTTAATTTCCAGAAATTCACTTCGAAGTGAGAGTTGTTCATCATTTTCTGCTTCTTCATCTACTTCATCTGCTTTTCTGTTGTAATTTTATACCCGTTTGTTCAATTCTGCGTTCAAAAGTTGTGCAATTGCATCTGCTCAATTGACGGGGCCAGTGGGGGGGAAAGCGGTAGACAGGGGCAGGGACAGGGGCAGGGCTGCTGGCGCGAATTTGTCGACAAGGGAGGAGGAATTTTGTTTCACCGCTCACTGATTAAAATACGGTGCCAATTTCCGCTTTTCCTTCTTCACCAGACACTGCACACGTTTCACTCACTCTGTTGAAGTTATTCAATACTGCTGATGACGGATCGTTGTTTTCATGTTTATTTCAAATTTATGCTTTATTATTATTATTATTATTATTATTTGTTGATGTTGTTTTCTTTTATGCGTGCATTTATGGGATTTCTTACAAGCAATCTTTTCTCATCTCCACTGATCTTTTATCTTTCTTTTTTGTCGGATGTTAAAAAAAAATTTTTTTATTTTTTTTGGAATTTTATTCACCATTATTATTACACTGTTGTTGTTGTTGTGCGTGAATTTGATTTGCAATTTATTTTTACATTTGAAGACAGGTTTCAGTAATGGGCAGAATCACTTTTTCCGATTGCTGCTTTTGATAGCGCGCAGTTGATTTCGAAAACGCGTTCAGAGCAATTTCTGCAAACGCCTCTCATTTATTCCATTATTTACATTTGCACTCGCCTGAGTCGGTGTGTTATTTTTGTGCTGCATCTGTTGTTGTTTGGAAAATTTCGCTTGCTCGGTTCGACATTTTTTTTTTTTAAATTATTTGTTCATTTTGTTGCAGCAATTTTTCCTGATGGAACCGTTGTACGTTATTTTGGAAAGTATCCACATATACATTCCAGCTCTGGTTGCCATTGTGTGCATTGTTGTGATATTTTACTTCGGCGTGGCCAGCAGCCCCAGCACTTCACAACCGCCGCAGGAATATTTGCAAGAGATGCGCAGTGGTAAAGCTGAAAAGACGAAAGTAAGCGGCTAGCAATTGCATTGTTGTCTGTTTGTTTGTTTGTTTGTTTGTCTATTGCTGTTTATCTTGTGCTTTTCGAGGTGAAATCGCCATCCAAGTCGGCAAATTCCAAGTTGAACAAGTCTTCAAAGCCGACAAAACAGTCATCCTTGAGCAAAGCATCTTCGACTACGTCGAACAGTCAGAAAGCGAAAGGAGATGTGCCAACAGCAACCGGCAGTGGTCAGCCGAGGTCCAAGGCGTCTCGTGCGAGAGAGGTGCGTGAAGAGCGTGCCAACAGTGATGACGTTGAAATGAATGAAGGTGAATTTGTAGAGTAATGATTATTATTCGAATTATTATTATTACCAGTGCTCTTGTTCTTCTGCTCAGATTTAACCAACGGTTGGGTGACAGTGACACCACGACGAGGTAAACAGCAGAATGAGATTGATTCTGCGAAAAAGAATAAAAAAGGCCAAAAGAAAAAGGATAAACGAAATAATAGTAAAGCTGGAGATGAGGATGAAGTGAGCAATGGTCGTATTGGCGGATCCCAGTCGGTCAAGAGGCCTGCGATCAAGGAGCAAAAGTACGGCAAGTTGTTGAACAGCAACGTTGCAGCCGAGCTCTCTTTGCACAGCGAGGAGGAAATACCGTCGGTGAAGCCGGAGAAGAAAAATTCCAAAAAGTCCAACAAAGCCAAAAGACAAGGCAAGTTGATGTTTGTTCATCATCTGTTTTTTTTTTGTGTGTGTGTATAAATGCAATTTAACAATTGTTTAAGAGCCGACGACGGTGGTGGTTGATGTCACTCCAAATGCCGTTGTGGAGCAGGAAATTTCAAATTCAAAATTCAAAGTTTCAAATTCGTCGAAACGTCGCAAGCCCAGACGGGAGCAGTGATTCATTTGCACTCGCTTTCGACTGCCTCTGCTCGGCTGAGCCGAGATTTCAATTTGCATTGGTTTTCCATTTCATACATACATCTATATATATATGTATATTTATACTTGTATGTATACATATATATTATTTTTTCCATCTTTCTCTCTCTCTCTCTCTCTTTTGTTTTTATACTCTTTTTTTTAAAAAAAATATTCAACTCCATTTTATTGGAGCTCTGCATTCCGGTATAAGCAATTGTTCATCGGTCGGTCTATTGTTGTGCAAGTGGTCAAATTTTCAATTCTTTTGTTCACCTTGTACGGGGGGGGGTGTTGAGATTGTTTCTTCTGCTTTTTTCGTTTTTTACTTTTGCTGCTAACAGTGTTTCTCTTTTGATTATTATCAAAAAGCTGCATTTGACATTCATTGCAACACCACATTATTGTAATGTTTTGATCGAATTTTAATATTGGATGGTAATTTTTGAAAATGGATCCATTTCTGATTGACATTATTCGTTATTATTATACTCTTTTTCTACCCTCTCACTGGTGAGTGGAATATTCTTAAATTATTGGTTATCTTTGTTCTTCTTCTTCTTCTTCTTCTTCGGTGTGGATGAGTGAATTTCACATTAGTCGAATGCTGTTGCTGATGCTGATAACCATCGTTTCAGGAAAAAGTACATTAATGTGATTTATTATCTACGTCTGTATGTATGTAGTACATGCTGCTGACTGCTCGTTTCGCTTGTTATGCGCTGATTCGATTATTCAGAATCAGAAAACTTTTTGGTTTTCAAATTCGATCGATTCAGTCCGCCATGTTGATGAACAAGGCGTGCCTTGAGCCTGAACGCACCCGCCGCGCAAACGTTGTGTATTATTACTTCAGCATGTTTCACAAACGGAACGGATAGTGTTGCTTTAAAAATGATGCTGATGGTGATAAGATTGATATTAATCTTTTTCTTTTAACACTGCGAACTGTGTTTTCCATTCTTTCTGTGCGTTCAAATCAAACCTGTTAAAGTACACTGTTTATTTGGTCCTGGGCTGATGTTGTGGTTTAGCTGCTCAGTTGAAAACTTGTTATTTTCAATATTGATTAAACAATATAAAACATTCTTTGTTTTCTTGTTTTGTTTGTTTGAAAAAATGCTCGTGTAATTTTATTTTCAAAAATTTGCTCGCTTCCATTTTGCTCTTTCAATTGTGCGATGTTTTTCTGCAGTTGTTTCATGTGTAGATTTTTAAGATCTCTCTCTCTCTCACATACACACAAAATTATTTTACATTACAAAAACTACTTTGTTTCCTAAACGTTTGATTTTAGAAAAATTTACAATTTTTTGCTTCTATCTCCGTGCAATATAACCAACTGTATAGTAGGCAGTCAATTTTCAGCTAAAATTATGTTTGCAAAAATGAAATATTTGTTGTTTCATAGAGTTACTGTTGCACACTACCTTCTTATCAATAATTGCACGGTAGTTTTTTACAACGCTGCACTGCATCATTTTGTGATAAAATTGATCGTGGATTTTTTATATTCAACAATAATTAAGTTGAACAATACGGATAAAACATTGAATTTTAAGCACTTGTGACGATATCACTTTTGTTTTTTTGACAAAAAATGTTCTACAAAAATACATCTTGCTTTTCATTAATATTGCAACCGTACTCAGTACGTTCATGCTCCTAGTTCAGGTAAGTCGGTTTGTGTTTGTAGATGTTAGAGAAATGTTTATTTTTTTTAGTTAATTATCAAGCTGTTTCCGATGAATTTCATTTCACAGACAATAAAATTTTCTTTATTTTGCAACATTTCTTTGTTTCTATTTCTGAATTGAAATCAGTCAATTTTTAAGCCGTTTATTCTACGATATTTCATGTCCTTTATGTATATATAAATTTTTTCATACTGATGTAATAATATGTTGATTGCCTCAGCAGTTATGCTAAAATGCAATATCTTAATTTTCTATGGCAGATGTGTGCGCAAATGTTGGAATTGTATTTCGTGTAGTGTTTCTTGTTTTGAAAATTTTGTTCAACATTTTAGCGTTTTGTTTTGAAATTAATACCGTCGAAGTCTTTTCGTCAACTTAAACTTATGTCTGAAGAAACAAAAGCAGAACAAGCAACTGCTGATGGGCCAACTATTTTTGACAAAATCATCGACAAGTCCATTCCTGCGAAGATCATTTATGAAGATTCTGAAGTGATGATATGTTGAAAACCGTTTCACTTGACCAGTGTTTCATTGTAGGTGATGGCCTTTCATGATGTAAATCCACAAGCACCGGTTCATTTTTTGGTTATTCCAAAAAAACGTTTGAATCAACTGTCCGATGCAACTGAAGAACACCAAGCCGTAAGTGATTTTATTCATGTTCATTATGTACGATTATTATGACGTGTGGTTATATTTTGTAAATTGTTTTGAAGATGCTTGGAAAATTGCTGTTAACTGCTAAGAACTGCGCTAACATGATGTTGTTGGAAAACGGTTATCGAGTGGTGATCAACAACGGTCGTGAAGGATGTCAAAGTGTTTATCATTTGCATCTGCATGTTCTCGGTGGACGCAAGATGAAATGGCCTCCTGGTTGAATGATGGGAAAAATAATAGTTTTGAGAAATGTTATTTTAATTTGGAGTTAATATTGATATTAGTAATTTTATTTATTTTATAATGAATTTTTATTTATTTATTTAACGCTGTAATTGTAATTTTAAATTTTTATATTTGAAAAATATTGAAAGTTCTGAAATATCACAGTACTAACAATAAGAGATAAGAATTTATGAATTTGTTTACGATTAAAATTAACGTTGAGGATTACGGTAAGTTTGTGTTGAAAGCAGGTTCCATGCTACAGTACATTGACAATTTATCTTTGACGTTTCGGTGATTATTTATTTATTCATTTTTTTTTAATAAACAGATTATATTTTGGATTAAAATTTTATTTACGACTGTGTTTCTTTGGTTATACTGGTTGAAACCGATATTTATATTGTGATAATTTGACATAATGTTTGTTTATATAATTAGCACGTTTGATTTCAGTGTGTGGAAAATGTTCAAGCTGATTTTCTACCAAATTTTGAAGAACAGAGCTGCTCTGATGCGTCTTTCTCGCAACTATTTTAGTGTGATGCCGAAATGGACGTTGTTCTCATATCCGCGTGCTCCAGCTCAGCAAGTTCCGGATGGGCTAATGTGTTATTTTTGCTTGAGATCTATCGCTGAGTTTGACAAGAAAGCGGATCGCGTGTTGGAAACGTTCTGCGATTATTTTGAATCGTTGCCCGATCAGTTTCCTATGTTGCCCCCAGATTTTGATGTGTTCTGTGAAAATGGTATTTTGACTATGAATCTTGGTGGCAGTTATGGTACGTATGTTATACACAAGCAGACTGCGAGCCGCCAAATTTGGGTTGCTTCTCCGTACAGTGGACCGAAGTATTACGACTTTGTCAATGGCCAGTGGGTTGATTCAAAGGACGGCGGTGTTCTTTCCGATAAATTGGCTGAAGAGCTTGGTATGGTTTTTAGAGGAACGTTGGAAAATTTTCCACAGTTCACCTATGATTAATTATTGCACGTACGGTATATGATGGTATTTAATATGGGTACGTTCTGGTTGTGGTATTTATCATGGGTACATTCTGGTTATGGTGTTGATCATGGGCTCTTGGTAGTTGGTTATAAGTAGATTGAATAAGTTTAGATGATGGGTGAAAAAAGGCAATTTTCGATAGTTTTATCGCTTTTTTAAGTATTGGTAGTATGGTGATGCATGTCGAAGAAAAATAAAAGGTTTTTGAGTAATCCCAGTTGTTTTTATAATTTTTATCCATGAAAATTTTTTTCAATGTAGTATATATTGAGAACGTAGCTTGCAAATTATTCTTTGTAATAGTAATAAATGAACGAATTAACTGTCAAATAAATACCTGACAGACTAAAAATGATTGATTTTCATCATGTAAAAGTAAGTAAATTTTTACAATTTTCTGTTTATCAAAAGTTGAAGCGGTCGTCCCATTTTGATAAGTAATAATAAATAACGTTCACAAAGTTGTGACGCTTATGCCACTTTTTGAAAATTCATGCAATCTGGTATTAAAATTGTTTATTTCAAATGATCAATCGTCGTCTTTTGTGAAAATATTTTCCCCTTTTCTTAAATGTTTTTCAAAACGACAAAGCACGGTGTAACAGTTTTTTACAAATGTTCATTTCTTACAAAACAACAATAAAAATATTTTTTAAAACGAATGAATCCACAACATGAGCACGAATGAGTTGTTGTAAATAGTAATAAAAAAATTATCAAGCGCAAATCGAATAGTAGGTTAGCAGAGGATACATTGCACACTTGGTGCTAAATGGAGCTGAGCTGGCAAATTCGCTTCTGCTTTGTTCGTTTGCTCTAGTTGAACAATTCTTTTATTTTCATTTATAACATTGTTCTGGTACCATTTTTTTCAAAAAAAACAATAAACTTCATTTTTAATAATTGGTTGTTCAACAACAATAGAAACAACTTTTAAATGCAGTACATTTTCACTTTTGTGAACATTGTCACCTTGCATGGCTTTTCTTTCCACTGGTTATTATTATTATTTATTAATTTCAATATTACCACGTGACATGTGTGAAATTATTTGCAGTAAATATTTGTAATTGTTAAGAACAGAAAAACAAATTCAAACCCAAACACAATTTTGACGTGGTACATTATTCGGTTGACAATTTGAATTTTAGGCTAAAATGATTTTCACATTAAATGACCATCGTATGATTTTAAAGCACTTTTTGAGTTGAAATTAATTTACATTTTTGTCAAGTATATATATATATATATATATATATATGTATGTTTTAATTTACTATATAAAGTGTTGAGACTAGTTGAAAATGTGTATAATCACAAAGGTGTGGCATATTTGAAGCAAGAGTCTGTTGAAATTTCTTTTATGTTTTTATTTTTTCAAACGCAATTTTCTCTCATTTGTCCAGTTTCCAAGTGTGCAATTTTCAATCCATCAACATTTACAGTATACTTGAAATGATGAAAATGTTGTAAACAGTAATTTTACAATGGTCATTAATTGTCAAGTAGTTTTTGTTTTTTGGTTTTTTAAATTTTTTTTTCAATAAAAGTTATCATCATCGACAAATGTTTGAATAAATTGCTTGTGATTTTTAGGTTGGAGATGAAAAAAATCTTGTTTATAGAATTCAGTTGACGTCAAAAAAAGGGAATATTTGCACTTTTCAATGCGACCAGTTTCGTTGGTATTTTCCACACAGCTTGGCTAGTTTTACGATAAATTACTTTCAATTGCATCAATATCTTCTTTATTATTATTTTTTTTATGTTCGTTCCGTGTTAAAACTTTCTTACTGTACAATTGAATAACAAGTGCAATTTTGCAATTTTGTATTGAAAAAGGGGAAAAAACGACCTATCATTACGGACGGGATTGAATCATTAAAATGTTATTGAAACTGTTCGCTAGGTCAAAGCTTATGAAAGTTGATGAAAGTGATCAGTGTAGCAGCAACAGCGACAAGAATTTGTGAAGTGATGAGGTAGAATTGTTGAAAGAAGAAAAAAAAAGAAATATAATCTATATATATGTATATGTATATGTATATGTATATGCATATGATTGTGATATTATCTGGTAAAGTTTGAACTAAATTTCTGTTTGAAAATAAGCAAAATATAAAAAAAATATGTCACGACAGTCAATGGGTTGATCAATGAAAAGAAAATTGAGAAATGAACTTTTGCACAACACTATCGACGCATGTTGGATAGTAGGATAGATTTGAAAATTAGGGAGAAATTTGACAAGAAACTGGCTTGGAGCAGTACGTGATAACCTCATTATTATTTTTTTATATTGTTATTATTATTATTATTATTAGTATTGTTGTTGCTGATATTAAAGAAAATAGCACCGGCTCGTTTTGCTCAACTCAAAAGATGGAATCAATCAGACAATCAAGGACGACGCCTGTTGAAGGTCTCCAGTTGGAGCCAGGGTCAGCGGCGGCAATTTTTGGCAACCGGTTAAAATGCGTGCCGAATCAATGCACGAATGAATGGACGAATTGAAGCTCTGAAAAATTGCTGCCAAGTTGGCTTGCCAGAGGCCCAGGGCGAAATAGTTCCTTCTTCAATCTTTTCACATCTAGCACGGCATTCTTTGGCATCGGCTCGTGGGCGAACCGGTCTCACAAAACAGCCCCAAGCATACCGCGTTGACCAATCGCTCGCTTGCTTGCTTGCAAGCACAGAAATTTGCCTTCATTCAACTCTTCCACATTCTGCACATTCACTTCTTTTATACACTCCTATCATCTGCATTTCTTGTTTTATATTTATTCTACATCAACGCGCTCACAACGCCCTGATCACAACTGATTGAACTGATCATTTGCTCCTTCTTCACCGTTGATTTTTTGGAAATTGATCTGCTGCTGATCCTGGTCTGGTGCTGTTTTTGTCCGTCGTCCATTTCCACCGCTTATTTTCTGTCACAAGCTTCTACACTTTATTACAAGCAATTATTGAAATTTCACAACTGGTGAATATCAAATTTTATTTTTCAATTTCAACCACAACGTCGACAAGCTGAAAGCAAATTTTCAACACTTTCAACAAATGAACACAACAAGCACATCCGCTTGTTTCTCGAAACTTCTCCAACTGCCCCTCCTACAGTTGTTGCTGCTGCTGCTGTTGCTCTTGTGCAACGGAGCAATTCAACAAAATTAGTAAGTATATTAATGAATAAAATCAACTCGCACTCCGCGCCCGCACACCACGCCCTGTTGATTCACATTTGTTTGTTTATTCATTGCTTATCATCAGCACCGGCAGCTATGTGATCCTTGCCCCTCGGCTAGTTCGTCCAAATTTACCGTACGTCATTTCGGTGAACCTTTTGGAAAGTCGCCAGCCGGTCGTCATCCGGGCAAGAATACTTGACTCGCAGAATCAAAGCGTAGCCCATACTTGGGGTCACGATTTGCAAAGTGGTAAGCCGCATATCCCCCTCTTGGGATCAATTTGCAAACAATATTAATGCAATAATTTTATATTCAGGAAAATTAACCGAAGTTCGAATTGAAAAGGTGCATATATATATATATATATATGACTGCGTTTTCATTTTTCTCATAATTTTAAATTGCAGATACCGTCACATCTGCCTCCAGAGACAATGTATACACTTTTTGTCCAAGGAGAAACTGTCAGCGGCCAGGTGTTGTTCCAAAAATCCGCTGTACTTGAATTTGTGCAAAAGTCACTTTCAATATTCATTCAAACCGACAAAGGAATTTACAAGCCAGGATCTGACGGTGTGCAATGCTTTTTTTTCTATTTTTTCTTTCTTTCATATACCCCTACAGCAAACAATACAGCAATATTCATTTTTTCAATGTTTTCAATTTATACGCTGATGGAATTGTTGTATATTTTAAACAATTATTTCAGGATTATTTGTATAAAATTGATTATTACATTTTCATAAAATTTCAAACAGTTCAAGTGGGAAACAAATTCACGTCGGACTTTGTACGGAGCATTTCAAAATACGACATTTTTTCTGCTCAATCTGCTGCTTGTGCTTTTATGATCACTTTTCATTTTCATCTTTTCATTGCAGTTCACATTCGCGTCGTCGTTGTTGAACCAAATATGAAACCACACAAAGGAGCAGCCAACATAACAATTATGGTATTTCTTGTTTTTCTCATTTCAGAACATTTTTCACTTCTTGCAAGCAAGCAGTTCAACTTGAACGCTTATTTCAATGTTATATATTTGTTGATATGATCATGACAATCATGGTTATTTTATTTTTAAATTTAAAATTCATCAAAAAATCAAACGCAACATAGTATTTCTACTTGGTAGCAATTTAGGATCCATTTGGAAATGTGATTGCGCAACATTTGGATGTTCCAATAGTGGCAGGTGAGCGTTTTGTAAGTTTCGGTCAGTCGATCAAATTTAGTGGATTCGGAGTTCAGGCATTTGTGGAATGAACGATAGCTTAATTTTGCGCCTAACATCAGCGCCTGCATTGGGACAATGGCAAATTACCGTAGATGTTGATGGTGAAACGCAGTTTCAGAAATTCACCGTCGAAAAATACGGTCAGTTTCGAGTTTACATTCAAGTTTTCCTTTTTAACAAAGAGAAAAAGCTTTTTATCAATCATAATTTTTATTATTTAGTGTTGCCGAAATTTGAAGTGAAAGTAACACCTCCTTCTGTTTGTACTATAAGCGATGATATTACAGTTTTCATCAGTGCAAAGTATACAAAATCAGTGTGTGCCTTTTTGCACTTATTTACGAGTGTGAAATTTCAGATATACAAATGGCAGAGGAGTTGAAGGAAATGTGACTATCAAAGCTGAATATCCATGGCCATACTATGGCAGTGAAGAATTGCAAGATGTAGTGAAAAAAACTACCGTAAGTAGTTAGTAGGCTGGATATTTTGTGCAATAATTTGCCACTTGTGCGTAATCACGTTGACGCGGTTTTGCATATTTCTGAATTTTAGCTTGATCACGTCGGCGAGGCAGCATTTCAATTTGCCAACGAAGAATTGCGCCAAAAGAAGCTGATAAACGAATATGGATATAATCAAATAAAATTTACTGCAATTGTTACCGAACGACTCACTGGTGAAACACGCAACGGCTCTTCAACAGTAACCGTTCATCAGCATCCAATAAAAGTGGAGCTGATCAGAAGTTCTGACTTTTTCAAAGCTGGCATAAATTATACATTCAGAGTGAATAATAATAATAATAATAATTTCGATTGAGAGATTTATTTTCACCATTTGTTGAATGTGCTTTTTTGCTTTTCAGGTGGCTGTAAAAACGCAAGATGATAAACCATTTATTTCTGATTCACACAGTGATATTTTTTTGTCTGTCGATTTTGTCATCAGACAACTTCACCATCATATCGACAATACAACCGCAGATTTTACAAACTTTACAATATTTGATCCAAAAAGAGAAAAGTACAATCAGGTGGTGAAACTCGAATCTGATGGAACACAGCTGGTCACTATAAGTACTCCAATCAACGCATCTAGCATGCGAATTGAAGTGATCAATTGATTCATTATACGGATGATCAAATGAGAAAAGATATTCAATATATTGTAGGCTCATTATGGTAGTGAAGATTCCAATGTGTATACATTCGATTATATCGATGCGTCCCATTCACCGTCGAATAATTTTTTGCAAATAATTTCAAAACAAGACGAAATCAGTGATCAAAAGTTTCTCACTTTTGACGTCATGGCATCGACTTTTGTGAAAGAAGTTTACGCTTTTGTAAGAGAAGTTTTACAAACGCTTGCTTTGCAATTAAGCTTCAATTGGCATTTCAGGTCATAGCACGGGGAACTATAGTCTGGTCTGCTCAAGTGCTTTTTGAAAACTTGAAAGCAACTTTGCAAATTGAATCGACAAAGGAGATGATACCCAAAGCTAGACTTTTAACATACGCTATAATACCTGACACGAAAGAAATTTTAGTTGATGCATTAGATTTCAAATTTACTAACGGTTTGAGTGATCAGGTTTGTAAATTGGATTATTTCACAAGCTTTTTGCTTTCACTTTTGATTATTTATTATTTATTTACTTCTTTTTTTCCATAGATCAATCTCTCAATTACACCAGATACTGTAGAACCAAATGAAAATGTCACATTCACTATCAACGCTAGTCCGTCATCGTATGTTGGTTTGCTTGTGGTTGATCAAAGCGTTTTGCTAATGCAATCCCCAAATGATATCACCTTAGAAGCAGTAATTTATTTGTTTTATTTATTTGGTATTAAATGACAATTATTTGTAAAAAATTATGTGCAATAATTTTCACAACAACTCATCTCTAATGGAACTGTAATTTTTTAACTTTTTGTTGCTCGGCAAGTTTTATTTTACTAAATTTCATTCAGCATTAAGAATTAATTATAATTTTTTTTGTTATTAATTAATCAAAATAATAATAAATAACGGTAAAGTGCTGAAATGATTGTCATTGCCAAGAAATTAAAAAAAATAAACTTTACTTCTTTTAGGTTGAAAATGAAATTTTATCCTATGAACTGTTTTCATATGGCTATCATGGTTTAACACAAGTAGCCATAGATCGTAGAAAGAAAAGAAAAATATGCTACCGTTGTGGTGTTTTTGGCGCCGGAAGTAAAGACGCCTATTCAATTTTCCAAGTATTTATATTGCATTGAAAATGAATTTGCAATTAATTAATATTTAAACATTTAGAACTCCGGAATTATTGTAATTACGGATGCCTTTCTGTATCAGCAGCTCAATTCTCCATGTAAGTATTTGAATTTTGTCAGCTAAGTTTTACAGTACAATTTGTATCAGTTTTGTTTCGAGTGGCAGCCCCAGCATTAGCATCACTTTCTGCAGATGTCGATAATGATCTCATGGTGGGGTCAATGATGACGAAATCAGGCTCCACAAGTTTGAACGTTCGGCTGCGAAGCCACTTTCCAGAAACTTGGATTTGGGCTGATTTATTTGCAAAGTGCGTGAAAATCAAAACTGCCAGAACCAAAAAAAAAAGAAATTTTTTCTTTTAAATCCAATACTACTACTAATACTACTGTCTTAAGAAGCACCTTTTTTCTTGCCTTTTACCTTAAGCACTAAATTTGAAATTGAATTTGTAATATTATTGGAAAAACGTTAGAATTTATCTATCATCTTTTGCAATAATGCCACACTATCTTATAAATGTGGAAATATTTTTAAGTCAACAAGGAGTGGCCGTTTACAATGCTGTAGCACCGGATACAATAACATCGTGGATAGCTAGCGCTTTTTCGCTCAGCGAACAGTACGGTTTGAATGCACTTTCTGATGCGAAAAAGGTAGCTAAAAAATTTTTTTTACTTTATTATTTATTTATTAAAATTTGGCATAATTTAGGTGACAGTGTTCCGTCCATTTTTTATCCGATTGCAATTGCCATATTCAGTTAAAAGAGGTGAAACAATTGCTTTGCAAGTGCTGGTTTTCAACTACCTTGACAAAGATGAAAAGGTTACATTTTAAATTATTATCCATAGTGTTCTTCTTTTTAATATGCTATAAAATTCAGTTTACACATTTGAAATTGAGCAAAAGTGAATAGGAATAAATTTTCAGGTTAACGTCATCTTGGATCACCATAAAGATTCTGGTTTTGAATTTGTTGTTAAGAAAAGTGCATCATCGATGATTAAAAAATCAGCTGAAGTTAAACCTGAAAATTCCAAAACTGTTGCGGTAAATTGAACAATTATATTGGTTTGGCTTAAAAAATTAACTTTTTACATTTTCAGGTAAAACACGAAAGCTCCTCAGCTGCGTATTTCTTAATACGCCCTACAAAGGTGGGAATATTGAAGCTGTCGTTGAAAGCATTTGCACCAAGCGCTGCGGATGCAATTGAAGTACCACTGCTTGTTGAAGTATTTTTTCCATTTTTAATTGCATTTTAATTAAACATTGCATCATCACAGTGATGTGTTGTTCTTTTCACAGGCTGAAGGTTATCCAGTCTCTTACATAAGATCTTTTCCAATTGACATGAAAGAACGAAATACTTTTAAGCAATCATTTCAACTAGATCATCCTGAAGATATGATTGATGACTCGATGAAGATTGAAGTTTCTGTTATTGGTATTTGTTGCAGAGAGTATTTTGTATAATATGATTATTTTGAAAACTTAAACAGCTAATTTTTAGGCGATATAATGGCACCGGTGATTAAAAATTTGAACAGTCTCATCCATATGCCTGATGGATGCGGCGAGCAGAATATGATTCATTTTGTTCCCAACATTGCCGTCATGCAATATTTGATCAGCACAAATCGATTGGAATCAGATTTGAAACAAACACTGTTGCGTTATATGGAAGCAGGTATGATAGATAGTTATAGAATTTTCTTGAAAGAAAAACAAAATTTATAATAAATTAAATGTTGAAATTTATGCAATTCATCTTTCTTTTCAACTACTGTTCTGTTGAAGTATAAGTTGGTATTGTAATTTCATTTTTCAGGATATCAACGCGAACTAACCTACCGACGAAATGATGATTCATATAGTGCTTTTGGAAATTCAGATCAACAAGGAAGCACTTGGCTGACTGCATTTGTTGTTCGTTCGTTTTCAGAGGCGAAATCTTTTATTTTCATAGATGAAGAGAAGCTGAAATTGTCAGCGGCATTTCTTGCAAGCCAACAAAAAGAAAACGGAATGTTTGAAGAAAACGGCCAAGTTCTGCACAAAGGTTTACAAGTAATAACAAAGAAAACAACGAAAATTAATATCCGTCAACAATGTTGTTGTAGATTAATAATTTAAATTATTCATTTCTTGCTCATAGGGCGGTTCAGGACAAGGAGGCGTTCCGTTGACGGCATACGTATACATAGCACTGTTAAAAACTGGAGTAAGTGTTGAAACAGTTTTTGAAACAAATTGGGCAATTTTGTGATTAATTTTTTTGAAGACCAACAATTTGGAAGCGCTCAATTACTTGGAACAGTCGTTGGATTACATATCCAACAATACTTATGCCCTGTCCATAACCGCATATGCACTTCATCTTGCCAACAGTTCTAAAAAAGATGCTGCGTTCTATTTGTTGGAAAAACTTTCCAATTCAAAAGGTATAGCACAATGATGGAAATGCGTTTAAATAAAATGTTTAGCAACGGTTGTTCATATGATAGCTGACCAAAAATTTTGGGCTGCTGAGTCATCGTCAGAAAGTAACAACGGGAAAAACATGAGTTGGTATGAGAAGCCAAGACCTGCTGATGTGGAGAGCACCGCGTACGCACTTTTAGTCCACATCCTTCGTGGAGAAGCGTCGAACGCTTTTCCCATTGTTCGATGGTTGGCTATGCAGCAAGATGCTTTTGGCGGTTTTTCCAGTTCTCAGGTAAAAATATCTACAATATCATCGTCATCATTGTTGTTATATTTTTTTACAATGCTAATTTTTGTTGGGCGTTGTTTCGTGTCGTCATCACTGTTTGTGCTGATTTTAGGACACTGTTGTCGGCTTGCAAGCACTGGCTGCGTTTGCTGAAGCAACTTATTCGGCCAACGTTGAAATGGACGTAACAGTTAAGAATGGAAATGAAGAAGCAACATTTTCTATCAATTCAAAAAATTCTCTTGTTTTGCAAACATACGAAGTATATAAAAAAAGCTCTATGTTCAATAGTTGATGAAAAAGAAATCGTTGCAATTTCAGATAAGAAATTTTGCTGAAAGGCAGATCGATATTTTCGCCACTGGTCGTGGATCAACATTCGCTCAAATCAAATGGCGTTACAATGTAAAATCCCTTGACAATAACAGACCTTTCCTTTGTGAAACTGACGTTTCCCAACAAGCGTACACAACGTTTACAGTTTCCTTTTGCTGCAGGTATTTATCATTTTTAATGGAAATTGCGCATATTTTTACACACACATTTTTTGCTTTCTTTTTCCAATTAGGTACATGCTTGAAGGCAGAAGCAACATGGCAATTATGGAATTAAGTGCTCCTTCAGGATTTGTTATTGATGTTCAGCAGTTGAACGGTTTAACAGATACAGATCAACTGCAAATGGTCGAAACAAAAAAGCAAGATACCCAGGCGAACATCTATTTCGATTCGGTATGTTAAATTTTAAAATTTTTCAACCAACAACTGGTAAAAAAATTGAATCTCTCAAAATTTCATTCAAAATTACAAACAACAACACTGGTGCTATATATATATATATATATATAGCTGACAATGTTTGTACGCTTTAGAAGCAAAAATTGTTACTTTAATTTCTGTTATTTTTACCAAGCCGGCAAGCAGTTTGGGTAATTTTTTAAACAAATTTATAAGCAAAAGTTTCATCTCAGATTGGTGTCAGCCCGATATGCTTCAATGTATCTTCCAAACTGGCTTATCAAGTAACTGATCAAAAACCAGCAATTGTACGGTTGTATGATTATTACGAGCCTCAGAATCGAGTAAGAAATTTTTAATTTAACAACAAACAGCAGCAATGCTTGTTCGTCATTTTGATTTTCTATCCCTTTTTTTCCTTCAGATTGAATTTGAGTATAAAGTGAAAAAAGAAGTCTCCATTGAAGATGCCTGTGGTGATAGTTGCTATGCAGAAATTTCATCGGCTGCACTAACGGAACAACCTGCATCAAAAGGAGCAATGCCGATTTGTTGTAGCATAATTCAAACATTACCTGTATTGATATATCTTTTCTATTATTCTGTTTTACGTTTTTACTGAGAGAATCTTTTCATTTACTAGTATCACTTTATAGTTCTACAATAGGACAAATAAAAATGAACAATTATTTACGCATCAGTTGTTCTTATTATTTTTCTGCTATCAATACCAACAACGTATTGCATCATCAACTTTTTCCAAATTACAATACAAATAAGTTAAATAATTCTTCGAAGAAAGCGTTGTATTTATTACAAAAATTGCAATATATGATAATTAATATTCAAATTAAATTCTCTCATTCAAAGTACTCTCTCTTATCAGACGATTGCACAGACAAGAAGAACATATATTGCTTTATTGCTGAAGGCTAATAATGCTCAAATACGGGCGTGATGAAATATAAAATAGTTGGTGAATAAACACTGAAGTAATAATAGATACACAATTGCTATGGTCAAGCAATATTTGCAAAGCTCAAAATGAAACTTCGTCAAACATGTAGCAAAATTTTGTCTGCTCCATGTTTTCAGTCCGTCGCATTCGTCGCTTTTTCAACGATTGATTTTAACGATCGAAAGATCAAGAAAAATATTCAAATATTTAATGTTGCCAGTTTGTCAAATAATAAAATGAAAATGTTCTGAACAAGCGTTGCTCTTCACTATTGTACGTGCAAGCAAGGGTAAGTGAATGAATGAATGGATATTTATTTCTTCTTCTTCTTCCTTTCTTCTGTTTTAAAATGAAAAATTAATTTAAAAATTTGTTTAATATGAAATTAACATTAAATATTTTTAATAATATAACACCGGACATGTTTTTTTCAATTTTTGAAATCTTTACTCTTTTGCTGACAGTTTTTTCAATCCTTTTCTTGTTATCCTATTTTAAAATACACATAATAACACTGCTTCGTAACAATGCAATTTCAATTATACTTCCATCTACGTGGTGTTCAAAAATCAAAAAAAAAAAAGAAATACACTCGTTTCTCTTTGCATATTCATTTATGTTGTCCACAGGGGTTTCATTTTTTTCATTCTGCATATATATACACAAGTTGCATCATATTATCATGATAAATAATAATAAATGAATTCCATTGCTTATTTGTTTAATATTAAATCATCTTTCGTGTGTTTTCCAAGTGATCAGTCAATTTTACTTAATCTCTTCAAAATGAATAATTTTATGTGATGTTGCTGTTTTTAATTTAAAAAGCAAAATCCACTTTTACTTTCATCATCATTATTAACAACATTATTCATCAAAACGAAATATTCCAACAGCCGTTAAATTGCACATTAAAAGTGTATAGTGTTATTTTTGAACATTTCGACATTTGGCTGCCAAATAGCATTGGCGTGGTGCATCTTAAACGTATTTGATTTTTGCTAAAAATAATAAGAATTATATTTATAAAAAGCGTGTGTCATTTATTATTCTTATGCAATCTTTAGTGTTAGGCACTCAACTATGTGTGTGTGCGTGTGTGTTATAGTAATTTGTTCAAAAAGAAAAAATAACTGAAACTGCAAAAAGCAATAATATACCATCTGTTATTCAAAAATGCACAATTAATTCTGTTTTCACTGAAATCAACGACTGTTTATTCACGTTTCAGAGGAAAAATTTGCATCCGTAAGTCTGCAAAATGCAAATATGCCTTGTTAATAAATATGCCCAGTAATAAGTGTTCATCAATAAAATTAATTGATTGAATAAAATGAAGAACAAAATTCAGGTTAACAATAATTTTACTGTTGATCAAATTGAACAAAAAATTTATTCTTTAAATAATAATCGTAATAATTTTTATAAATTGTTCTCATTTTCGAGTTGTTGTTCCAGATCAACAAGTCGCCAGTCAGACTATAATTTTGAAATACCCCATAAATTTTACACTTTGGCTTTGCAAAAGTTTGACGGGACAATTGGTTAATTTCATTTATCATGGGTAAAATGGATCAATCATGTGCACGAAAATGCGCATTCAATCATTTTGAAATGAAAAATTTAATGCAGATCAAAATAAAATTTTCCGCCCACAATTATCGTCTGCAGACGAGATGCTACTTTAGCTATTCTGCAACAATCATTGTTAGTGGAGAGATAGAGAGAGAGAGTGAGAAAAAAAATATGAAAACAGTATAACAACAACAAATTCAGACAATGTTCAGATATGAAGGAAAAAAACGTATATTTTTTCAATTTTTCAACGCGTGAATCATGCAGAAAATAGTTTCAGGCAATACTGGCTCACTGTATTAATAGCAGTTTATTTCTAGACACAACCTATTTGTTTGAAGTTCAAATTTTACAAAAATTTGTTACGGCTGATCAATCAAATTTTAAATTATCCGGCAATAAAAATTGCTCAATGCAATATACAAATGCAATGTCAACGTTATTCAATATAAATTCCATGTTTTATCTCATGCATTGATCGTTTCATGTGTTTGTTGATGATTTTTATGATTGCATTTTTGCAAAACAAATTTGCAAAATTTAAAGCAAACAAAGCTAGATAGATGCTATAAGTGAAAAAAAAATCATCAGTAATTGTTGGCAATGAGCGATTTGAACAGTTTTCGCTTTATCGTAGAATGATGAATGTTTTTATTGTTGTTTGTCAGTTTTAATTTTTATCAGAAAATACTTTTGCTTTGAGTAAAAAATTAGTCTGAGCTTATTTTAAATGTAAATTGAACAGAGTACACCATTTATCAATTTTATTTATAATTCAATCCACATGTTCTGAAACATCTGCTCATGAATGCTTCTCTAAGAATAGTCTGCGATGATAAAAAGTGCAAACTGCGCAAGCTTGTCAGAAAGATTAGTTTAGTCAGTGAACAATAATTAGAAAGAAAAAGTGCACATTTGAAAAGCTTTTAGTAAAAGTAAATGCCGTTTTGCTTTTCTTTTTCCTGGTATGCGATTTGCCAATTTTCCCAACCGAAATAGTAATAGCTGAATCATTGCTAATATTTGTATTCGTCGTTCGTCACACATTTGGTTGCAGTTTGGTTTTACGTTTAAAATTTTTCCAATTGATTTTTTGAAAAATGTATAACACATTATCGTATTAATTTCGAATAAAATCTGGCACAATTTTGAAAATGATAATCATAATTATTGGCCAATTAATTCGGCGAAATGTCTGTCTGTTGCTATGCAAAAGTTTTGCTGTCAGAAAATAAAGTAGGATAAGTGATAGCAGAAATTGAAAAGATAGAACGGCTATTTTAAGAGCAAGACTCGTTCACCGTATGCAAGAGTATGATTCAAATCAGGACACGTCACACTTTGCGCTCACGTGACATTGCAGTGGTCTGTCACATCCTACAGTATGTGAAAATCAAGAGTTTGTATTGTAGTCATACTGTAATGAAGTTGTTGCTTTTCAGTTGAATTGGACATTGGCAGCGGTGTGCGGTTGTCTGTCTGATCTGACATTTCGCGTTGCTGATTGAAGTTGAAAATTGCTGCTGCAACAACAATTTGCAGCAGGAAGAAAGTGATTTCAGTTTCTGCTTTTGTCACAATCGTGAACAAACGTGCTGCTGCAACGACGTTGACGATCGTCGTGAACAATCGTATCGTGTTGTAGTTGTTGTTGTTGTGCGTGATGTATTTGCTTTTTGAGATGTTCTCGCGTGGGCGATGCGTTTTTTTTGCTTCATCTTGTGAAAAGTGTTGCTCTGCTTACAGATTTCTCGTCATTGTGGCTTCTCTTAGCCGGAGAGCTGAATTTGTTTTGTTTTGTTTTTTTGAATCGTTTCCGCTCATGCTTTACATATTGTTAATTTTTCCACTTCACTCTGTTCCACTTTTTAGGCATTTTTGACAAACAACAAACCATTTCACATTTTGTTATTGCGTTGCCTGGTTCCGATTTGAGAAATGACGATGAAGAGCATTTTTCTCTACATTTGCGCGAGCATCTTCATTTCTTTTCACAGTTTGTTTTCTATTTATTTCAAATTTGATGATATTCATTCACTTATTTGTGTCTGTTTCAGTCAGCTTGGCGACCGACAAAGACTGTTTGAATAACGGTGGTTTTCTGTGTCCATCTGGAAGATGCATTTCCCCAAGTTGGCTGTGCGACGGTGAACAAGACTGCGAAGATAATGCGGACGAACAGAACTGCAGTAATTGTTGTTTGTTCAATTTTCAAAATTTAGATTTTTCCCTCTGTGTCAGCGTTGTCGACAGTTTTCATTGATGATGAATCATGAATTGAATTCGCGTTTTTCATTTTCATTTGCAATTTTAGGTGATCGCACGTGTCGAAAAGGCGAATTCAAATGCGCCAATTCCAACAAATGTATTCCACAAAGTTGGGTTTGCGATTCCAGCATTGATTGCACTGATCGTTCGGACGAAGATCCAGCCATCTGCAGTAAGTGTTTGCTTTCTGGGGTGATGATTCACAGCTTCGATATAGTTAACAACTGATAGACATCATCGGAGAACGGGGGGGGGGACTGAATTATCTTCACAAACATTGTTTTTGTCTATTTTTACCGAATGATTCAGAGGTGAAAATGATTTGTCGATAAAATTTTAGTCAGTTTGGATTGGGTGGATATTAGTCTGCCGGAGTTTTATTTAAAGCGGAATTTGGCAGCCAAAACTGAATTTTTTTTTTCACTTCAACGATCTGATAAATAGTTTAATTTTTTTTTATTTTTTCTTTGTTTTAAATTTATTATTTATTATTATTATTAAAGTCTCGTTTTCTGATAATTTATTGATCAACAGAATCAACGACTGGTCTTCTGGTTGATGATTATCGTTTGCAAATAGACTGTAAAGTTTGATGTTTGTTGAACGGTATCGAAATTGTTTTCTCTTCTTCTTTTAAAAAAGTATGCAACGCAAAATACACATATAAAAGTAAAAATGAAGTGATAATCTTCGAAACTTAGCAGCACTTGAAAAATGGAAAGCACTGAGGGGCAGGTTTTTTGACACGGAAACTGGCCATTGCTGTCGATTAGCAATCAAGGTCAACAATGTGATGATGATGATGATGATGATTTTTTCTTATAGTAAGGCGGAAGAACTGTAATAAATTAGGTTTGAATACTGTCATAATTGTTTTGTTTTTGTTTTAATTTGATAAAGCAAAATTTTCATTTATTAATTTTGTTCATCTTGAATTATTTAATTTATGCTTAAGAATAAAAGAAAATTATTATTGAAGTTTTTTTTTAATTAATTTAAATATAGTTAATTCAATAATAATAGGTTTTTTGTTCTCTATGGTGAACGATGAAAAGTTATATGTGAATGCGGTTTAATAAATGTGTTTGCACAGCATTCACGTTCGACAATTGTATGTTGTCGTTGTTGCAAGATTGTACAGTTGTGTTGTAATTTTTGAACGCAAATATGTACGATTTCTATTTTTAGCATATTTGACTTTTTATTTTTTGATTTTCACAAAACAGTTGTGCAATTGTTATTTGTTTGTTCTCTTTATCATCAGTGTTTGCATAAAGATTTTAATTGAAATTTGAATGAATTCAATAAATAATAATTGGAATTGTTTAATAAATCATTATTTTCAGCTAAGCATCATTGTCCTTCTGATCATTTTCGATGTCATTTGGATGGCAAGTGCATTCCATTGACTTGGGTTTGTGATAGTCATCCGGATTGTGTCGACGGCTCGGATGAGCTGTCCAACATGTGTGTCAAGCATCCTTGCAACGAGACTGAATTTTCATGCAAAAATGAACGTTGCATTCCCAAAGAATGGGAATGTGATCGTGACGACGACTGCGGTGACAATTCCGACGAGCATGACAAATGCAGTGCGTGTTTGTTTGTTTGTTTGTTTAGAATTATGAATTTTTGTTTTGTGTGTACATATTTCGTTCGATCTGAGCAATGGTGTCGGTATTCATTTCGATTGTTCTTTTTCTTTTTAAGGCTATCATTGTGATCCAAAAAGTTTCCAATGCGTCGAAAGTGGCAAATGCATACCGTATGAATACGTGTGCGATGGTCAAATGGATTGTTCAGATCGTTCGGACGAGATGAACTGCAAACAGTTGACCAAACTGCCAGAACATCACAGCTGCAGGGCGCATGAATTCCAATGTCAGGATGGTGCTTGCATCAATGAACGTTTCGTATGCGACGGTGACGTAGATTGCCCGGATATGAGCGACGAGATGAATTGTACGTCTGTTTCGTGACCGATGTGTTCTTGCACTGCTTTGTGCAAAATTGATTTTATTTGTCGTTCAAATTTAGGCTTGAGCAATTGTTCAGCTTTGCATTTTCGTTGCGCCTCCGGTAAAGAATGTATCCCGTCTGTTTACCGTTGCAATGGCATAGCAGACTGTGGAGACGGATCAGACGAGAAGAACTGCGCTTCAGGTATATATATATGTTGTGTGTGTTATTTATTCTTTTTCTTTTAATGCAATTTTTTTTTAGAATCAGTCGGGGAGGTGAAACATTGCAGCGCTAAACAGTTCGACTGTGGCAATGGTTTTTGCATCGATTGGGATGTGGTGTGCGATGGAAAGCAAGATTGTCCCGGTTATAAAGTGGTCGACGAGGAGCCACTTTTGAATTGTTCGTTGAAAGGCACTGATTTTTGCAAAGAGAAACCTTGCGAACAACTGTGCACCAACACACCGATCGGTCCGCAGTGTTCCTGTCGTCCAGGCTATACGGTGTCGTTGACCAACCCCAAGCAATGCAATGGTGAGGAGAAAGAAGCTTCATCAGCGCCTTGTCGCCTTTTTTTTTCATTTTGTTTTGTCTTGTCTTGTTTTACAACTTTTTCCATTGCAGATATTAATGAATGCAATACTGCTGGCAAGTGTTCCCAGATTTGCATCAACACAGTCGGCAGCTATACTTGCAAATGTTACGATGATTATGTGCTTTTGAACAACAAGCGCAGTTGTAGAGCCAACGGTATAATACAGTGATTCTTTGTCTATCCATCATTTTTATCAATTTGTATTTTTTTTCTTTTTTATTTTCAGGTCCACAGCCGAAATTGTTGTTGACCAATCGTCTGAGCATTCGGCAATTTGGACTCATCTCCCTCACTCCGGAAATGTTGGTCAACAATTTGAATTCAGTAGTGGCTATTGATTATTCGTACAAAAAACGTCTGCTGTTTTGGTCCGATATCAGCAAAGAGCAGATATTTTCGTAAATTTTAACAACAACAACGACAACAGTACCACCAGTATAATAATAATAATGATAATGATTTGTTTGTAGGTGCCAATTTGGCAATGATTTCCACGCGATTAATGCATCCGACTGTGAACGTCCCATTATCAGTAACAACGTCTCTTCGCCGGATGGTTTGGCAGTGGATTGGATACACGATTTGATTTACTGGACAGATACTGGCATGGATACGATTTCGGTGGCAACGTTGGACGGAAAATTGCGTCACACGTTGATTCGTGACGGTCTGGATGAGCCACGTGCAATCGCCATTGATCCATCTTGCGGGTATTGTATATTGCGTTGTATTTTTCATTTCACATATATAAGTGAATTGAATAAAAATGAATGAATTGTTTTTTATTCAAGTATGATGTTCTGGACTGATTGGGGTGTTTCACCGAAAATTGAATCGGCCGCAATGGACGGAACGAATCGGTTTGCAATTGACAGAGATGTGATTTGGCCAAATGGTTTGACATTGGATATGCTCGAACACCGACTCTACTGGGTGGACGCGAAATTGAAGCAGATCTGCTCATCCAACTATTTCGGCCAAGACAAGAAGGTCATCTTGAACAGCAGAAATCGTATCTACCATCCGTTCAGTGTTTCCGTTTTCGAAGAGACCCTCTACTGGACCGATTGGAACTCTGAAGGTGTGCACATGGCCAACAAATTCACAGGCGAGAACAACCGTCCATTGTTGAAAGGCATGTTCGGCCTGATGACTGTCAAAATCTTCCATCCCGTTGCGCAGCCGAATTGTAATACATTTAAGCCGTCACGTGAGAGAAAATATAAATACAGAATGTACAAGAAAAAAATTTTTTTCCAGGGGAAAACAAGTGTGAAAACAGTGAATGTGCCCATTTGTGCGTGCCGTCGATGAAAATAGCCGCCGGTCAAAACGCACCCGCGAAAATGATCACCAACACCAAACCGTACGTTTGCTTGTGCAGCGATGGTTACGGTTTGCAGGCCAATGCCAGAGATTGCATTGCCAAAGATGCTGCTGCAACGACGGTGACAATCGATACTTTGAAAAAGGCAAATCCCGCTGCTTCTGCTGCTGCTACCACTACTATTACTACTACTGGTCAAGGTGATGGTCAAGGAAAAACGTTTACCAAGCAACAACAATCGACAACTGTAAAAAGTAACTCATAAGAGAAAAATATTTGTCTGTGTGCGTGTGTTGTGTGTTGTACAACAGCAACTTTTGTTGCTTATTTTTCAGCTTCAAGTTCCAAAGCTGGTATGGTTTTGGCATTGTTGTTCACGTTGTCTACAATTGTGGGAGCGGTGAGATTTGTTTTTTTTTTTATTTTGTTCTCGTTGTTGTAATCATGTTCAACATTTGAATTTTGTTGTTTGTTGTTTTGTGTGCAGGTGAGCTGGTTTGTGTGGAAGCAGCGACCGCTGAATGTGCATTTTGGGCAATTTTTCTGCCTGAGCTATCCGTTTTGCCGACGTGGCCAAGATCACTACGATCACTTGCGCTTGACTTTGGACAACGAAGAATACCAATCTGGCACGTTGATTTCCGGTACCGGTTCCGGCATATACCAGCCGACCGTCAAGAGCAACCTTGGTGACATGGACGCTGGTACAGCTTTGGCCGAATCTCCAATGACGCCGACCGTTCAGAACGGCGGCATCCCTTTAGCTTGATTGAGCATCGGTGTTCTTCTTCTTCTTATTCTTTTTTTCTATCAACCACTAACTGCTGACTACCATCTTATTATTTTTTTTAAATATACCTACCTAGTAACCAACCTGGAACTACCTAAGAAAAAGAATCTACTATTTGTAACATCAAATGACGAAGGTTGCGTTATCAGAGAACATATATCCATCTCTCTCTGTCTGATTCCATCTTTTTCATGCGCAACCTTCTATGTTTCTTCTATCTTTGTTTTTCTCTCATATTTATTCATATACATATATATATATATTATACGCTAAAACTATTCGCAATATTCAATAATGTTTTTCGTAATTTTGTCAAGAGAGAAAATTCTTTTACTACTTTTTCTCTCTTTTTAAAAAAAAAATTATTTCCTTCATCATTTATTATTATTTTTTGGGAAAATTCATTTTCTTATTTTTTTTTTTGATATTTCGTAGTGCAGAGTGTCTTTTGTAAATTGTTAATCATCGTTTGGCGGGTGAAAAAATTTTCTTTCATTTTTCACGTCAATTTTTTTTTCTTTTAATATTCATTTCTATGGTATTATTTCTGTGGTCACATGTGTTTGTGTGTTCGTATGTTGTGTGTTGTGTGTTGTGTATGTGTGTTTGGTTTGCTTCATCTGACGACGCAACTCTGCAAAAATGTGAACCAAGAAAAGAAGAAGAAAAAAAAGCTTATAACGAAAATATTTTTCATTCTTTTCATGAAAATGTGAATCATTATTCATTTTCTTTTATATTTTTTTCTTATTTTTATTTTCATATTCAATTTTCTGTTTGTTTACTTAATTCTTTCTTTCTTTTTTTTTGATTTCAACTTTTCAGTTTTTGTTTTTTCTTTTCTCAATCTCAAATTATGATAAGTATATATATATATATATATATATATATATATATATATATATATATATATATATATATATTCATATTTCTTTACTTCTTTTTCTTTTTTCTTTTCTTTTTCTTGCTTCTTTGCATAGAAACTAGTGTAGCTAATCGAAATTTTGAAAGCTAAAATAAAGACAAACAAAAGAACATCGATTTCTTGTTTATTTATTGGTCGTGTGTGCTAAAAAGACTGGCCGCGTCACATGTCGTAAAATATTGGCAGAATCTGCATATCTGCATCGAAAGTGACAGGGTTATTATGCCTTTTTAAACAGCTCCGTCTCGACAGCGTTACGTCACCCGGCGTTGCTCTGCAAAGACAAAATTTATATATATACATTTTATAAACGTGTGCATATATACATCAGAGATAGATATATATATATATATATATATAACGAGCGAATTGCATTTTCATTATAGCTTCACCAATAGGCGTCCCGAGTAACCGCTCGCCTGAAGCAGGGTCTGTCTCGCTCTCTCTCTCTCTCTCTCTTCAGCTATTGACTAAGACTGCTTTGTGTCATTCGAAAGTTTGTGCATCTTTTGCCGTTCATCGTGTCGGTTGCAATGGCAATATTGCTGGTGATTGTTTCACTATACGGTAAGTACTAAGTACTGTTTTACTCTATTTTTTTTCAATTAAGCCCAAATACAAGTAAGAAAATAATTTTAACAAAATGAGGGGTAGTTTAAGAAAAAAAAATTTTCTGGGCATCTGGGCCGTTTTGTATATAATCTCTCTCTTAACAAAGCAACGTCAGTTATTTTGTGCCATTGAAATTCTACTATCCCATTTAACATTAAAAGAATTTTCATTTCATTTGTATATTTCTTTTTATTTATGTTTATGCAAATATCGAACAATTGAAGACAAAAAACCTACAATCTTCAGCATGCAACAAATATAACAACAACAACAATTTTCACAATACATCACATAATAAATAATATATAATGTAATAATGAATATTAAAATACAATAGAAAAACACTAATCAAAAAGGCAATGCTTTCATAAAGCTTAAAAAAAATAAGAAGTAAAGTAAATTTATCTGTTTGTTGAAGGTTTCTTTTGTTTTGTTTTTTTTTTTTAATTTTAGAATCAACGTTTCGCAAATAATGTTTCCTTTTCCCCTATTTTTTGCACTTTATGTTTTTTTGGCATTAGCCCTACAATGTAGCTTTCATTGTTCTTGTTTGTTTGTTTGTTTGTTTCTTTTTTGTTTTTGTTATTTTCTTCGTTTGCACTTTCTGCAAAGCAAACAACCAACGAACCATGTTGATTGCAAAAGCACTGTGATAAAACTTTCAACTCCAATCAGTGGGGTAAGTTTTGCAAGCGAGCAAACAGAAAGCTTGCAAATTTTGCCCAAATTGAGAAGACGCTTGTTGGTCGGCTGGCTGGTGTTGGAAAAATATTTACCCCTTTCTTATCAAAAAGAAGAAAAAAGCAAAATCAGAATATGTAAATCCAATCACAAGTCAATTTTCTTTACCTTCCTGCCATCAACAGTATAGTATATATATATGTGTATGTATATCAGTGCCAGTTGAACTTGAGCGACAGCTCTGCGCAGTATATGTTGAATTGTTGAAAGTGATAAGCGGCTTAAATTGGACGTCGTCAAGATGAATGAGTGATTTTTTCTTTGATAGCAAAAATAATAAATTCATCAAACTTTTTGATCTAAACCAACTTGGTTGCGATCAGTCAACACTTGCACGACGTCGCATTTCGACGCAACTGTTCAAACAACCGTTTCTCATGTTCAAAGAGCAGCAAAGCAGCACATGACGCGCAGCTGGTGCAGCCGGGCCGAATCTATCAAACTTTTCTTCCATCATTATTTAAATTTCCACATGACCATTTTCTTTGACTTTATGTTCGTTCTTCATTTGCATTTTTCTTTTTTCGTATGAGCAACTTTGTGTGTTCAAATTGTTTTTCAAATGAACATATTGATGATATACAATCGAATTTTCTCTCTCTTTCAGCTGTCGTCAATTCGTCTTTTTGCACTGAACGTCCAAAATTTGAAAAGTTAAGAAAGATCGACATTTTAACCTGGAGCGAATTGCACGAATGGGTGAGAGCTTATTTTGTTTATTTTCTTTTTTTTTTTAAAAAAATACATTTCATCCTTTGCTGAGCAAAGAAAAGAACAACAATAAATTCTGTGATGATGCAAAGATTATGAAAATATTGTTCTACATGTTGTAGACGGGAAGATCAAGCGGCAATATGGACAAAATTTGCGACGTTGTAACTAGCAAACCTAGAAATCGCAATCGTCTGATGAATTTCAGTTTACAACAACAACAACAACAACAACAACAACAACAACAACAACAACAACAACAACAAATACCCTTTTCAGTAAGAGAAGAAAATAAAGATGCGAAAAGCGTCCTCTTTCATCAGGCAAAGTCTTGTTGCTCAGAGGTATATTATATTTTTCAGAGGGGTTCAGAGGGGCAAATGATAAAAGAGTATTATTAAAATTTTTTAAAATAAATACAATTTTAAGATCACCACAATGGAGAAGGTGAAGTGTTTTCGATTGTTGAGAGAAGATCTTCTTGATGATTATTGTTCAGTGAACGTACAGTTCCCATGCTGCAAGTTGTATAGTAAGCAGCAATTTTTGGCAGCTTGAATGTGTCGATTCAAAAGCATTTCCAATCTGACAATTTCAGGTATTCAACGATACGCTTGCTTTTCGCAACCGGAAATTCGACAACAATTGTTAATAGATCAAGAAATGGACTTTGCTTCTCAATCTGATTACGACGAAGTTCGAATTTCAGTACAGAAAATCAAAGCGCGCAAGCATGATTTCCAGCTGTATTGGCGCCCTGTGGTCGATTTTGCTGGCAGCGATAAATTCAACAAAACTGAATATTTTTCTCATGCAAAAAGAAAGCAATCTTCCACTGACAGCGCAAAATTGCACGATGTTATCAAATCAGACAAAAGCAACTTGAATCATGGCAAAGAAAAGTCGACATGGCAAGAGGAATTTTTCCCCAAGCATGCTGGTCATCTATCTGATAGAATAATCAACGAAGAATTGTGTTACACAAGTGGTATGGAATAAATAAATGAATAAAATACATAGCATGTATATTACATGAAAAAATTGTAGGAGAACCTGCGGGAGTGTGTATGGCTAAAAGCTGCTGCAAAGCTGGTGCAGCGGCTGCGGATTTGTATTTCAAAAAAGGAAAATATTTGAGCATTCGTTGCCATAAAACTTACCTAACTTACTACCTCGATCACATATTCCACATCAACAACAGATACCTTTGTAAGTTCTTTTATTCAAATTGCTGTGAAAGACAATATTACAAGTAAGTGGAATTTATTGTCTTTGAACGAAGTGCAGCAAATCTGAATATTGTTCAACTTTCAGAAATTTGAACATATCCACAGAAAATTCGTCTAAAAAGAAATTCGAAAACACCCCAAATAACATTTCTTGGATAATAATTGACAAAATATAATTAATCAGTTATTTTTTTAATTGTATTCATCTTTCTTTCAAGTTTTAATTGAAAGAATTGTATGAGAACAAACAGCTTGACCCAAAGAAGCAGTAGATACAAAAAATACCATCAGAATAGATGTTATTCAGTTAATAATGATTGCATTTTAATTTAAAAAAAAGAAAATTTTCTGATTTCATTTCTTCAAAATTGTGAACAAACTAATTGGAATTTGAGGATTTTTTCTAAAGCAGCTTTTAATTTTAGTTAAAACAATAAAAAGCGTCACTTTGTTGTGTAATTGTTGTTCAATTCTGCACAAAATTTTCAATTGAACATTTCATTCAACGTCGAAATTTATTAACACTAATTTACAATAATATCATAAATAATTATTTGATACTGTAGATGGACAGATTTTTGCGCGTAAATTTTATTTATTGATCAAGTAAATTATTATTCCAATTTATACTGCATTTTATATTTCATCAAAAGAAATGCATGATGCCTATCATATATAATTTGGACTGAATGAAAAATTTTTATGACCCATTTTGTGCATTCTTATCAACAATTGACACACAATCTCATAAAGTTCAAATATTCGAATAAATATCCAACGGTAACAGATAATTATCTGGACATTAATTTAACGTTGACCGCTTTCTCTCATCTGTCTTTATCTGTCTATCTATTTATCTGTTGAATCTTTTGGAAATCATTATATTTGAACAGTTTTGGTTTAATATTTTTTCTTTTGTTTATAATTTATATATATTCAATGTAAGTAAATAATAATTAACATTCATTATTTTGAAATGAAACAAATGTGTTTTTCAAAAAAAGAAATTTTGCAATAATATTGGTGGCCGGATACAGCAGTGTACTTGCTTGTGATTGCAGTGTACTGTTTCATCAAAATAACTCCACAGGGCTGGGGTTCAAATCTGCCTTTGCGGTTAAACCGTGTTCAATAAGGTGCGATTTAATTAATCGGCCGGATGTTTCCGAAATGCCGTTTGCAATTTAAATTAACCCCAGTGCATGAAATAAACATAAAAGAAAGAAATTGCGTCGACAAGTAAAGATAGTAAACAAAAAATATGGTAGCATGATTTAAATGAAATATTGCAGCGGGGTTGTGGCTGTGATAATAGTTGCCAACTGATGCTACAACAGCCAAGTNTTTTTTATTTTGTAGCGATTTGTTTTCCAATGTGTGCTCTATTAATTTGATTACGTGACATGCAAGAACAACTTAAAGAACAAGAATCGTAGTAAGCATAGATTAGAAAGTTCTGCAAAAGCTTCATTGCTAACTACGCTGTATTTGTGGAATAAATGGCCTCTAAAGTTGTCACAATGCTTATCTTAATACACAGGAATGCTGAAACGCTGAAACGCAAACAGGATGCTTGCATTTTAGTAAGGGAAACATTTTCGACATTTTAGTGAAGTATTCGTTGAAATCTTGCAATCTTGCGCAATATTTCTTTGATTTGGTCTACTTATTTTTCCTTCATTTTCAGTCCATTTCGATTAAATTATAAAAGTGATTTTCACTGGAATAGTTCTGTGAATTGCATACACAGCTGTGTTTTCTTTTAACAATTTATTACAGGTGGAGAAAATCTTAAAGTGTACTTAGAAATGTAGAATAAAGAGAGAAAGCTAATTGATGAATTGCAGCCAGTATATAACTAAATTTATTCTAATGACAATCACAGAATGTCTTTCGCAAGTTATGAAAACATAAATAGATAATCAAACTGTCAAAGGCTGTCAACATTTATAATTTGTTCGTCGCAGAAATGCATATTCTCTTTCTACTACAGGCAAAAATTATCGTCTTCTAACCTGCAAAGATATTTTCACAAAGCACTGTAAAAAAGCAAACATTCTGACAATAATATTGATAAAATATAATTTTCATTAAAATTTACTATGCACTTCATTTTTCAAATATTCCTCAAAATAGAAAAAATTCTTTATTATACAACATTAAACCAAAAGTGCAGATTACCGTATTACTGAATTTCACTTTAAAACACTTTAAAAGTTTTATAACTTTAAAAGCGCAGTCAGTTTAGCATTAATACTTCTATCAGTTTCACTGCGAAACAGGTACAATACAGTTGCTCCATTGAAACAATGGCCAACGATTTTTCTGAATGTTCCGAGGTAGGTTCCATACAATGATTTTCTTCCTTTCATACATTTCATTTCCAGATTAATATAATATTCAAAATAGGTGAAACTTCTGTTATAAGAAATTTAGATTCCTTATTAAATGATATATCAATAAATTTATACAATGATTAAATTCATTCAACATTACTAAGGTTATAGTTAGTATTCCATGCTTGAAAATTTCAAAATTAATTCATTATAAAACAATATTTCGAACAATCTAACTTTCATGCTCTGCACAAATGATGTACAATTTTAATGTTTTCTCGATACGCTTACTTTAATAAAAGTTTTCGATCTTTATAGACGCAGTCAGCATCCGGTAAAGATGGTTCAGAGCAAAAAAAGAGTGAGACTTCCGGAAGCACTTTTACGGCAAATTCATTAACGGCAACTGAAACAGCAAACTCTATGGAGGACAGTGCAAACAATTCCATTAATTCAATATTTAACACCGTATCAAAATGTAAGCTATTATCATCATCATTACACTGATAGCCGCTTTCCTAATTTTATTCATTTTTCATTGAAATATCTTTTCAACATGTGAACAATTGAAAATTGTAAAAAGTAACATTGGAGGAAAATATAAATTTTATAAGAAGGAAAGAAAACTGAAAATTCTTATTTTAAACATAAAATATTTTTTTAGCAGAGTCCGAGATGTCTGAAATGAATACTGATTCTTATCTTGCAAGCATTACTTGCAACAGTGACGAATCAGATTCATTAGAATTGCTGTCCATTCTGCCGAGTTTACAGCTGATGACCACGGATAGTTTTTCTGAAGATAATTCCGTCAACAGTACTAAGGTTATGGTTAGTATTCCATGCTTGAAAATTGCAAAATTAATTCATTATAAAACAATATTTCGAACATTCTAACTTTCATGCTCTGCACAAATTATGTACAATTTTAATGTTTTCTCGATACGTTTACTTTAATAAAAGTTTTGGATCTTTATAGACGCAGTCAGCATCCGGTAAAGATGGTTCAGAGCAAAAAAAGAGTGAGACTTCCGGAAGCACTTTTACGGCAAATTCATTAACGGCAACTGAAACAGCAAACTCTATGGAGGACAGTGCAAACAATTCCATCAATTCAATATTTAACACCGTATCAAAATGTAAGCTATTATCATCATCATTACACTGATAGCCGCTTTCCTAATTTTATTCATTTTTCATTGAAATATCTTTTTAACATGTAAACAATTGAAAATTGTAAAAAATAACATTGGAGAAAAATATAAATTTTATAAGAAGGAAAGAAAACTGAAAATTCTTATTTTAAACAAAAACTATTTTTTTAGCAGAGTCTGAGATGTCTGAAATGAATACTGATTCTTATCTTGCAAGCATTACTTGCAACAGTGACGAATCAGATTCATTAGAATTGATGCTAACTCTACCGAGTTTAAAGCTGATGAGCACGGATAGTCATTCTGAAGATGACACAATCATTGATGAAGAAAATCTGGAACCTACGAATGTAGCTTACAGCGGCTTCAGTTATTTAACATTCTTTTATTATTGTTTTAAAGTGGTTTTCAATTTAGTGAAAAATTTACTCCGACGAATGCACTCACTTTGCACTCACAATTGACTCTGTATAAGTGAATATTTATTTCAATTGAATGTTATATATTTTTTAAAACACTTTCACCTTTGCTAATGTTAAAAATGTACTTTTATTATTTTTACATCGTATAATCCGTTAAGGACTTTTTTTGTGAAAACTTCTAACCTATATTATAATGAAGCTTTTTTTGAAATTTCATGCACTCTCAACATTGACAACCATATTTCTCTTTGATTTTGATCACCGATAACCTACACTTTTATTATTCGTGATAACGTGACAAATAGTTTGTAATTTCACAAAAATGTTCAATAAATTTTTAGAAATATTCAATGACCTTTATAAAATGATGTATTAATTTAACTTTGATATGTTAATGCTTTATGCATAAACGTAATTCCATCCTTTTCATCTACTTACAGAATTGACTGTATCAACATTTGCCTGTTATATGAAAGGTTCTATAATTTTGTAATCGACTATAATTTATTTTCCCTGTCCTTAATGAATGGTGGAGTTGGTCGTGCTAGTGGTGAACGCCTCTCCGTGGTTCGTATTTGCGCCCTGCTCCGTGGGACTCAGCCATCGTCTCCTCCTGCTCCAGGATAAAGCGCTGGAATGCTGTCAAGTCAGACCGCACCTTCCCGTCGGTCTCCATCAGCTTATCCCATTCAAGCCTACTCGGGGCTGGGAGCTTTCTCTCTGTCATCAATGACCAAAAATTCTGCCGCCGAGCATTTTCAAATTTTTCACAAAACATTACTAATCGCTCAAATACAGCAAAGGCTATTTTATTGTTCATGAAATCTCCAAACTTTTTGAAAAAAAAAATTTTGTTTCAACAAAATTATTTAAATAGGAAATTCAATAATATTCAAACGTGCTTTTAAACCCGAAAGTAGCACGCATATTTGCTAAGATATTGTCCATTAATATGTCCCAAGCAAACATATATATATATATATATATATTTATAGATGACGTCTAGTATTTAAATAAACTGTGTGATATATTTGTAAATCTGATGATTGTCGAAAAAAACAATTTCCATTTTTCAGCAAAAAAGTTATTCTAATAACAATTGTTCCGGAAAATTGTTTCAAATTCATCTTTCATTTTTACAACATTAACGTCCACGATTCAGAAATATAATACTTTTACTATGATAAATTTGGTTTACAGTATTAATTGAGCATTACGTTTTTTCAATTCTACAAAAATGCATAATTTAATGACAAAAATGCATAATGTTAAAATGCTTAGTTAAATGTTCTTAAGCAGCATTCTAAATTTGTCTTAACCAATAATTTCTAAATTAAATGAATAGCTGCCAATCTGTAGAATAGCATTAAATTATAAAAACTAATTCATAAAGAGAAACCTTTTTTGTTTCTATTTTTATAAAGATGTAGTTTCATAAAACAGCACCTTATTATAAGTCTTCATAAAACATTTGCAATAAGAATCTCCGTTCCTCTGTCCAAAAATAACGAAATCAGTTACACTTCTTTTGTGAAATTTCCACCTATGTTTAAAAAAATTAATAGCACAGCTTTTATTTACAATTTATATACCCTTAATGTGACAATCCTTCAAATAAGCAACAACATTTACATATATCTATGAACCACCACCTATTTGAATTATGGCTGATAATTTTATAAATATTCACAGACAATTCTGATCATTCATCGTGACCGCTTTGTGGATATTACTACTGATTTTCATTCTCTAATCATTTTCCATTTTTCAACAACAGCGAACTGCTGAACAGGAACAAATTCTTCATAATTTACATTCAGATCAAATAAAGCAATGAAGTGATGGTACAAATTCACTGAATTCCTTCAAAGACTTGAAAATTGCGCAATTTGTATTTGCTATTCAAATTTCACCAAAATCAGCAGCAGTACATTTTCAAAGAATATAATTGCAGCTTCCAGAACTATACAACTGTCCTTGTTGTTACTGCAACTGATTACTTAAAAATATTTGTGTTGCATTGTAGATAACATTTGAACTTGGAACAATGGTTGCATCATGGTTAACATTATTGTTAATCACAGTCAAACTTATTCACTATATTGGCAACAATTAAGAAGTTACTTACGTATGAAAACATTTAATGCCGGTTTGAATTGCAATGTCAACCATTATTTCCCATTTTAATAACGTAATATATTAAAAGCTTGTCCAAACAAATATTGAACTAATATTAAATGTGTAGCATGTCTTGCAAGATTTTCAAAAGGGCGTAGAAAGCACAAACGTTTTCAAGAATGAAAACTTGCTTAGAATCACATAGCAGGACACATGTTCATTGCAATTTATGTTTGTCTCAGAAATTCTTGTAAGTGAGATCTTTGAGACGGAATGCATTTTGCATTTCCTTGCTAGAAATACTGAATTAAGCCAACGACTTTGCTAGAAATCAGATAGATAGGTCAACTGAATTAGAAATTTTATTTACTTTTCCTGAAGCTATATTCAAACAGATAACCATTACTCCACTCAACGTTATTTACCTGATAAGAAGTTTGCATGGAAAACATAACATTAATCATTTAAAAGAATATATCTATCGACTGCTCACTGGACTCTAAGGTGCGACGTTATAAAGCAAAGGCAAAGATAAGAAATAGAAAATAACAAAATATTAATAAGTGTAAACATAATTTAAATTAAATAATGGAATGCAAAAACCATAACAGTTACCCAAATGTTGTTGTTTTTTGTTATTATAATGAAGCATCACATCACTTAGATAGTGTTGTTTGCTCCAGTCTAAATGCAATGAATTTCAATGCTAGATCAATCACCTTGTTTCAGAAAATAAATTCTACCATCAACTGGGCAGTATGACAAAAATATTCAAATTATGATGATCATTAATTTCAAATAATCAACCATCTTATTTATATATCTATTATAGCAGACTATTATCATTAATGACCATGTCAAAGTTGTGCTCAACAAACTGCTCGTTAACTTAGTTACACGTAAACGATCAAACACAAACAAGTTGCTACTTACAATACTAAATTAGACGTCTTCTCATCGTTGAGGTTCACCTTTAGGTGATATTGTAATGAATGATGAATAATTTTAGAGAAATAAACTAAAGAAAAGGCAAATTGATTGTTGCATATTCTTTCGATTTACCGGTGAAAACGCCGATGCGCAATCACCGCATTCCATTAGCGTACAATTATTTCAAATGAAACTCACAAAGCAAACAAAATTGGTGCATGCATACAATTTTATGCAAATTTTCCTTGCACTCATTTGCACTGATAATTGAAGATAACAACAATTTTGCGTTCATATAACTGTGCAGATCTTGTAAAAATTTGTTATCAGATAGATGATCGATAGAGCCATCATTCACAAATGCCGTTTGGAGCATTATTCATAATGTTCAGCTATCTTATATTCAGTTAATTATTTTCACATTTTGAATTAAATATTTTCTCTATTTGATGCTTACTTTATTTCAGTTGAGCACAGTGGTTTAGTAAACTTTTCCGTAAAGCAAGCATTTGCTCCCGGTAAACAATACTCAATTGTATAAAGCATCAATTTCAGGGAAATACAAATGAATATATGGAAAATTTTCAGTTTTCTGAATTTTTTCATAAAGGAAGTGCTGTAAATAAAAATTTAGAAAAATTCCATGGCTAGTTCAATTATTTTTACAAACAAAAGCGAAACTGATTCTTTAATGGCAGTTATGAAGTAAAAGGATTTTAAAATTTTCGTCATATTTTATTTATTAATAATAGTGGTTCATCTCTCATTTTATTACAAATAACAACACATTTTACGATCTTTAATAATCATCAATGCTGCAATTTAATAATATTTCGAAATTTTGCAAATAAAGTTCTGTAAAAAGAAGAAGGTACAATGATGCTTCAGTACAGCATATATAAATAAGTGAATGTTGTAACTGATTACAAAATTGAAGGAAGAGTAAAAGATAAACCCGCTTGATGAATGACATAGCTGGTAGTATTGAAATAAATTTTAATCATTTTTGTTCTATCTTTCTTATTGCCGATGTTGATGCGCTATTTTTTTCACTTCTGTTTTCAGCTTTATTGATTGCAACTTTGGGATTGTAGAATGTGATTGTTTCTACTTGGCTGTTGTAGCATCAGTTGGCAACTATTATCACAGCCACAACCCCGCTGCAATATTTCATTTAAATCATGCTACCATATTTTTTGTTTACTATCTTTACTTGTCGACGCAATTTCTTTCTTTTATGTTTATTTCATGCACTGGGGTTAATTTAAATTGCAAACGGCATTTCGGAAACATCCGGCCGATTAATTAAATCGCACCTTATTGAATACGGTTTAACCGCAAAGGCAGATTTGAACCCCAGCCCTGTGGAGTTATTTTGATAAAACAGTACACTGCAATCACAAGCAAGTACACTGCTGTATCCGGCCACCAATATTATTGCAAAATTTCTCTTTTTGAAAAACAGAGTTGGAAAATTTTATCCAACTTTATTACTTTTTGAAATGTAACATTCTTCACACGCTGCATCAGTTTTTCAAATAATGTTATCATAGTTGAATATTGAAATTCAAATTGATTTATCTTCATAGATTGACTTGTTTCAGAATTCACTGTACTGATAACCTAATACTAATGATAATTTGCGAAATGTAACATTTGCGCCCTACCTCAGCTCTAATGATATTCTTAATAGTAACATAAAATTGGAATTTTAAAATTAAAATTTTACATTCGGAAGCAGCATCTTGTGAACAATTGATAGTAATGCTCATTATTAATCGCTTAATGATGTTTTGGACTTTGAAATGTAAAAGTTATTGCTTTTTTTTGAAATCAATCATAATTTTGTTCACCTTTGATGAAGTAATTAAAGAGATTCGTTGTGAAAAATATTCTTTTTTTTACAAATAATGACAAGGCGGTTCTGGAAACTTTGATATCACAAGGCTTGAGTGTAAAAAAGAAATCATATATTGAAGCAAACCAAGTGTAAGCAGTGCAATTCAGGGAGGGAGACATATTTGAGATTATGAAAGAAACATTTTGTGAGACCTTGTCCATTAAGATGACAAGCATGTTAATAATGGCGATAAGCGGTTTACTGGTACAATTGCTAGCGTGCAGAGTTGTTGTGAAATGAAGGTTCAACCATGGACAAAATTAGTGAAAACTTATTTCAAATGTGAGCATCGGCTTAAATATATTGTTGTGAAATTTCAAATGAAATCGTTATGCATATGACTACTGGACGTGAGCGGACGGACATCTGATCGTGCAACAAAATTACAGTCAATCATCGAACGGCTGTACAAGATCACCAGATGAGCTCATAACAATATAATATCCGCCGTTCTTCGCATTTCAGCTGAAACATCAATAGCTGTGTCAAAAATGCCGGGTGTTCGTTTGTTTTTTGTCTGATTTCATCGATATATTGTAGGTGCTGAAAATTGTTTTGCTTTTACAATTTATTGTTTGTTTGTTGTTGGAGAAAGAATTTTCGAAATTGTGAACTGAAAATTGCAAAGTTATTGAAATTGTGTGCTGCAAAATTGTACAAGATGAAGCTTGAATTTTCGCAATTGTTGTTGTTTTTTATTTAAAAAATAAAGCTATTTGATGGAACACGCAAAACGATGAAGCGTAAGAATATGCCGCACCATTTTAATAGAAAACAGATTCAGGTAAAAGAAATATAATAAAAACATCGAACACTTCAAAATTCCCAAAGTGCTAAATGTTGATACCTTGGTATATACGCTATATAAATTAAATTAAATTAAATTGTGTTATGCAATTTTAATAATTGAAGTAAACTAATGAACGCAATGAGAAATTACTTAGTTATGTGTTGCTGAAATGCGTTCATATATATTGTAACCGTAGTAGTAGTAGTAGTAGTAGTAGTAGTAGTGAGAATAGCAATATATACTTTTAATGTAGTTGTATGTGGTGTAGTGTTTGCAGGGAAGAGCGTCAAGTGCAAACTAAAAATCCAGTTGGAGACAAAGACAAGTTGGAATCGTTTTCCCTAGCCACAGCTAACATTTCCATTTCAGCCAACAATCGAACACATTTCTGTCGTTCACTTACAATGCTTTCAATCAGTTCCCTTTTACGATCCTGCACAACAAAATCTGCTTGTTGATAAAAAACAAACAAACAAACAAACAAACAAACAAATATTACTTCTAATGCGGAATATTGTTCAGGCCATTTTGCATCATATTTCTTTTCCGATGACAACTGAAATTAGCAAAGTTGAATTTCACAATCAGGAAATGTTGGCTGTGCTGTTCTTGGCGATGAAAGAGAACGACAATAAAAGAAAAGCACTCACCTCCGCATCAGAAAAGCGTGCAACAGAACGAGCCGACAAAACAGCATGCTGTCCGCCAATGTCGTCCATTTGGCGTATCAACTCTTCAATCAGTGCACGCTGTATTTCGATCTTATTCCGAAGATCCATGTGAACAGCAAGAAGCTGCTTTTCTTCAAACATTTCAATACACGGACCTGCAAAAACAGCACAATACAACAACAATCAACAAGCACAACAATGCAAATTATACCAGATTCTTGTTCGACTTCATCAAAAGCATTGATGTTCTTCTTTTTCAACGATTTCAGCTAAACATACATGTATGTTGAATAAAGAAAATAAGTCCAAATAAAATTACTCGCAATATAAATGAAAGAATTTTCAACACGACACTAACTGACGACAAAAAAAGCAAATTTTTGAAACAGTTGAATAATACAAAGTTTTTTGTTTTTTATGGCTTCTGTTTTACCTCTCGTTTGAGTTGTGTAACCAATCGCTGCACATCCCACAATTGTTCCTCCTTTTGCGGATCATTGATGCCAGAGTTGATCTCGTCGTGTAGATGACTCAGCAAAAATTCTTGCTTTGCCAATTCTTCCAAAATTGCCCTGATCGCAAATATGCACAAAAAAGTGTCAAAACTAGCATTACAACATACAAGCACAACTTGCTCACTTTGGATCTGTGGGTAAATTTGGCAAACTTTTACCAGACGCTGGCCTCAACGGTGATATATACCTGAACACAACGACCGGGAAAATTTGAAAAAAAAAAGAAAACATAATAAAACGCAACAACACGCTAAATGGAGAATCAGAATGAAGGGTGAAGTGCGAAGGGAACGATGCTGGCCAAAGTTGAACAATCAAATCTGAGCAAAGTGCTTGAAGTGTTGAAATGAAAAAAAAATATTTGCCTCAACTGCTGAGCAAATGTGAAACTTACAAACAAACAAACTTTGCTGCTGATCTAAATTCATCAAAAATATTTTACAATCAATCATTCAAAGTGAATACAACTGCTGATTATTGCATTGCCACACACAAGCACGAAATCAAAAGCACAGATCAAAAATACACAACAATAAATAATATCTATATATATTTTTTTTCAATTGCTATTCATTTTCAAAACTATAATAAAGTAAAATAATTGTTAAAGTTTTATATTAAAGTTGAAAAGAAAAAAAAATTAATGAAATTAACTAACCAATCATTATAAGAGATGAACAAATTCACCAGTGCTTTTGCAACTTGAAACAAGAATTTGTAGCAAAGTAATGCTTGAAGAGGTGATTTATTCTATTGGATATTAAAATTAACAACAACAACAAAAAAAGAAGACGCTTGCAAGATTGCAATACAGTTCATCTGCATTTAGATCAACCATTGCCATTTGGAATTGTTGCAAACAACCGCATGCCACGTTAGCATCTCTAGCAAACCCGTGATAGGGAAACAAAATTGAATAGAAAAATTTGGAAGTTTTCTTGCCTCGTGCATAAAGTGAACAATTGCAAAGTTGAAATGCAATTTATGAAAATGAATGGATCAAATAAATAAAAGTGAAAATTGAAATAAATTTCAAATCATTTCGCCTCAAGTAAAAAGATGCGCAAGCAGCACTTGCTGAAAATAGCAAAGTTCACCCACCGATTGCATTGCAAAACCAATTTATTTTAATGGAAAAACTGTTTCAAACATGCATAGTTTGTGAAGATTTAATATGCGCAAAAAAAAAAAATTAAATCAAATAAAAACAGCTCAAGTTTGCTTTTTAGTTTTAGTTTGAACCAACTTCCGTTCCGTTGGTTCTTTTTTCATTTCTGCTGTTCTGTTGGTAACTGTTTTTCAATGTCACAAAATTAATAATAAGTAAATAAATAAATAAATAAATCAAATGACAATAAAATACAATTTTGAAATTGAATCAATGTTGTGGTGGTTGCCCTTGAAAATTAAAATTTTCACCCTGACAGACAATTCTGATCATATTGCTCTGAGATGAACAACAAAGCAAACAAATAATAACCGCGTGCAGTCATGCATGATCGACTGATAAAAATAAAAAAGAAAAAAGCATTCGATCAAAGCTCAACACCGCTGCAGAAAGCTGAAAAAAGAACAACGGGAGAAAACATACTGCGTAATTATAATAGAATAAAATACAATTCATTTCTCTTCAAAATGAAATTCAACAACTCATACACTTCATACACACACAAGCAATCTTCAAAAAGCCTAAAGCCAAGGTCATTCCGGTGCTTCTTTCCCATTGTTCTTATTCTTGTTTCTTTTGCTTAACAACACATTTGATTAAACTTTTCCTTTTCTTTTTCCTCTTCGAAAATATACATTTGAAATAACAATGAAGATAAATATTATAAAATTGATACGTCCAAAAGTGAATGTCATCAAAATTGAAGGCACATATTTGTGCTGGGATAAATAATGTAATAATTTCACAGATGAAACAAAACAACAAAGAAAATAGCAAACAAGATAAAATGGAAACGAAATTTATGATTGATAAAAAGCAAAAAGTGCACGTCAAAATTTAAAATAATGACAATAGACTGTTTTCCTTCAAAATGAAGAATAAGATACTTTATGTCGATATGTGTGCAATGGAACATTCACTGCTTGGCTGAACAGAATTGACAATACTTGCCTGCCGTGCATAACAGGACAAGCAACTAACTGTCCGTCTCGACCTTGGTCAGGACAGCAAGCAATCAATCTAACCTGCGGCAAAGTTGCCTGCTGCCAACTTATTATACTGGTTGACCAGATGCAGTCAGCTTGCAATATTTGCAAATTAAATAAAATGCAAGAAATGAATAAAAATTTTGCAAATTTCTCATCATCATCATCATCATCATCAGCATATATAGTTGTGCCACGAGGATGTTGATCACAATTTCAATTCAGTTGTATTTGCAGTACAATCTTCCTTCCCCCAAAGCCAACCGAATAATATTAATGAACAAGGAAAATTGCATGACAAAAAGTAATCAGAAAGAGTTTTAAAAAAAGGAGATAATTAATTAAAAATTAAAAAAAAACAAGAAAAAAACAAAGAAGAATTTCTGAGAAATTGCACAGTCTGACAAAGCGCCGAAGGTGAAAAAAGCCGGTCCAGTTGAGAATAAGAAGCGACCAACAGATGGCATCTGAGCGTGGCCTAAAATGCAAGCCTGACCACTGGAGTGAGCGACGTTTACGCCGAAAGTGGTGATGCCAAACTAGGCCTCGTCGGGAAAGTTGGCCAAATTTAAACCCACCTCGCGCCGCAGTGGCCGCTATTTTCCCTTCAATCTCTCTTGCCACCACATTGCTTACGGAATTTATATTATATATTTTTGCTTTGTTTTTTTTTCAGACTTCTGCTTGGAATATTTTGAAGCAAGCAAGCTTGTGTTCGAGCAACACAAGAGAAACACACACACACACACACACACACAGCAAACACGAGTCCACCTCCCAACACACTCCTATCCAACTCTACAGCAGCTATTCTCACCAACATGCTAAACAATAATCGTTCCATCGTCACTTCAGCTTTGTCATTGCTGCTGTTCTTTATGATAATAACATCATCATCATCAACAACGACGACGACAACTACTACAACGACGATGTCGACATCGTCGATGCTGGTGAACACCAACGGCAATGCTATAGCCGACTGTGCAAGTATAGAGGAGCACAATTTCGAAGAGGAACGTCCAGTGAACGCCACCGAAGATTGCTACTGCGATCCAGTATCAGCTGAGGATGAGCAAAAGAGAACGGTGATTCACTGTTTGTTCGGTTCGACAATCGACTCGCTGACCAAAGCAATGGACAAGGTGCGCCGGGCCGGCGCCCAAGTCTGGAGTGTGCAACTCGGCGAGATGGACTTCCTCGGCGACCGGATGCCGGATCGCTACTTCCAAGCCAACAACGTCACGCCCGAAGAGTTGGCAATATTCAGCTGCGGCACCGGGCAACGGTTCGAGTTCCCGGACGGTTCGTTCGACGGAGTCGCTCGCACGTTGCGCAAGTTGACCGTGTTCGGGTGCCGGCTGCACGACGTGCCGACCGTGGTCGGCCAACTCGAACGGCTCGAAGTGCTGGAACTGGCGCACGATTCGATTCGAACACTCCGATCCCGAGCGCTCGCCAATCTCGAACACTTGCGCACGGTCGACCTGTCCGACAACGGTCTACAGCGGCTCGAGCCGCGTTCGTTCGACAACTTGCCCGCGGTCGAGTCGCTGGTTCTGGGCCCTGGCAACAGTCTCGACCAGAGTGCGCTGACCATCATCGGTTCTTCGTTGCCCAATTTGCGCCAGCTGCGCATGCAGAGAAACGCCGTCGCCACGCTGCCCAGCGGCACGTTCCGACCGTTCGGACAATTGGTCGAGTTGGATTTGTCGGGCAACTTTTTGGAAAACTTGACTCGAACAATGTTCGAAGGTCTGTCGCAGCTCGAAGTGCTCGACCTGCGCGTCAACCTGATTTCGACGATCGAGTCGAACACGTTCGCCCCGCTCAAACAACTGCGTCAACTGTACCTGGCCGGCAATTACATCTCGAACGTCCACAGCGACCAGTTCGCCGGCTTGGACAAACTGCAAACGCTGGACCTCGGCTGGAACGAGTTCACCGACATTGCCGACCACGCCTTCGCCACGCTCGGCTCGTTGCAAGCGTTGCACTTGAACAACAACCGCAAGTTGATGCTGGTCGAAGCGGACGCTTTGAGCGGCTTGGACAAGCTCGAACTGCTCAACTTGTCCAGCACGAAACTGTTGACAATCGAACCGCGCACCCTGAGACCCTGCGCCCGACTCAAAACGCTCGACTTGAGCAACTCGGACTTGGACTTGCTCGACGCGGACACGTTCCGTTCGACCAGCCGCCTCGAGCAACTCTACTTGAACAAAACTAAACTGTTCACCCTGCCCGACGGCCTGTTCGAGCCGCTGCCCAATTTGCGCCTCGTCGACCTCTCCTTCAACCCGTGGCAGTGCAACGCCAGCTTGGCTTGGCTGATCGGTTGGATCAGAGCTCGGTCGAAAACGCTCACAATCAACCGCATCAACGACACCAACTGCTTCTGGCCTATACCGCTCCGCGGTGAGCGTCTCGTTCAACTGAACAACAACCAACTGCTACTGCAAGCCGGATCGCAGAAGCTGACCACCACCACCACCACCGTCACCATCACCGACTCCTCAGCCGATACTGGGACGGATGAGAGGAAATTTTCAACAACTCCGGCTACAAAATCCAAAGACAGCTTCTTCAACATCAACAATGAACAACAGTGGGATGGAGAGAATGTGAATACTGAATTGAACGAAGAAACTTTAACAAACGAAATCAACAACATCGACAACGATGATCAAAAAGCATCGTCGAAAACAGAACTTGAAAATGAAGACAATTTCATCAACTCCAAATCTGACGGTATCGATTTCAACATTTCCAATCAGACAACTGAAGTCGGCACTGTCATCATAGCCGTGGTGATCATTTTGACGTTGTTGGTCATTCTGACCGTCATTGTCATCGTTGTGATCATGCGCCAGAAACGCCGCCTGCTTGCCAACCAACCTTACAAAACTGCATCACCGGAACAACATTATCCCAAGTGAGAAAAATGACTTTTTTTTTTGTTTTATTCACGCGTTTTGTTCAAAATCACAATTTCCATCCAGGATTTATTTGCACTTGATTTCAATTGCATTCTCTTGCAATGTGGAAAGGGACAAATTTATCCCAATACAATTATTCGGATTTCCAAAATTCAACACTGTTGCTCACAACTCACAATGTGACAATTTCACTTTACTAACTATGTAGGCTTGTTTCATTATCTCACACACGCACACACACAGAGAGACCACAATGTGAGCAAACATGTACAATATTTTCTGTCAATTTACAATCTCACTGACGCCAATTATAATTGTATGAATATTTGGGTTAAACGATACCAATCGTCCTGTCACAACATCACTAAACCATGACGGATATCTGTCAACCAACCAAAAAATCAAAAGAATATTTTTCGAAAAAAAAAATAATTGTTCATTTTATTATTCTTTTTTTAAAAATATTCTTTCTCTAAAATTGTTCATCAAGTGAAATTTTTAGCCGTGGAAAATCGTACCCAAATCAAGCTCCGTACGAGAAAAAGCCATTCGAACAACGCTGGCAAAAAATGTACACTGCACACGACCCGGAATTTATTACCCACTTTTGATAAAATTTTTTTTTTTTTATCTATCAACCAATTGGCCACAACATGCATTATTTATCAAAGCTTGCATACGGGCAACTAGAGAGGAATTTCTTCAAAAGTGCCAAAGTTTTCGAAAAGAATACAACAAGCCACAAGCCAAGCCCCCACTCTTCTCAACTGTTCAATTACTGACTATTACACTACAATAGTTTTGCACATTTTGTAATTAACCTACAGCACATATTTATCATAGCAAGAATAATAGCAAAAAAGATTGCTTTATTTATTTATTTATTTATTTATTCGCTGTATTTTACATGTATTATTGTTGTATTTGATTTTGTATTTTTTTTGTGCAAATGAAACGGTTTGCAAAAGCATGTTTCGCCGTGTTTGGCTTGCAATAAGAAGTATATAATTATCAACGCTCAAGGCGACGCTGCATATATACTTGAAGCGGAGATAAGAATGAAAAATTGCCGACATTTGACTTTCACATTGTCTACACGATGCAGCCAAACTGGAAGTAATGTTACAAGAAAATGAGAACCTTTTCCAAAAAATCAAACCCACACCACAGTGAAACTAGTTGATTGATTTTAAACAGTAACGGGGTGTGTCACCAATAGTGGAACAAATACGAAAATAACAATCATGCTATATTCAAAACATGTACAATTATTGACAAATAAATGATGGAAAAGTAGATTTATTTATCAGAAAAAAGCAAACACAAAAACTGCCCATTTACTATGATGATTTACTGGTTAATACTCTTACTCTGTCTATTTATTCAACTATTTATTTATTATTCAGCGAACAATTTGAAACTTGACTTAATATTAATTAAATCAAATAGCAACTTTGAAAAAAGTTACAAAAGTAACAACAACAGCTAAATTCAAGAGTATTTTTTATAAAAATTTAAAAATACTCTCCAAAAACGATCAACTATTAGTGATAATAATAGGTAAGTTGCATGCATAAAATTGTCATATACAATAATAATAATCGAATTAATGAAATCAACAGTGCCATATTGAAATGATGATTCACACGCAATTGATCAAACGTTCACCCGTGAAGATGAATATTTACTTTTTCACGTAAGCACCCTTATTTGAATGTAACACCAATTCACGTCTAACAATGATAATTTGCAAGCAACTAATGGAGCGTGCAAGAAGGGACAAACATTTTCACCTACCAACAACCTCAAGGCAATTAAAGTCGGCAAGTATTTTTGTTTCGTATTTTTAAATCGCTCAACATCATTATTCACCCGCCCACTTTTACAGGAGATATATTTTTTCCGTTGACACACTAATAGTAATAATAGATAAATAAATAAATAAATATGCATGTATGTAAGTATGTGTGTATTCTCAACTTTTACAACTAATTCAAAATGGCAATAAAATTGGTAACCTTTTTTTCATTTACATCAGCAGACTGTAGAATATTAATAAAAATTCAATTGTCACAAATCTACAAGAGGAAACGTTTTTACAAATGGAACTTTTCACATTCTACGTAATAATGTTGTGAATTGTAATCAAATTGAAAACAGAAGCAACATTTTCGAAATTATCGAAAATGCAATAATATTTTGCATTTTTGCATAAAGCAGCAGCAGCAGCATAAAAGTGCATAAATGAAAAACCGGAAAAAGCGATTTTGTTGTAATGTCAATGCGCGCATCTTCCGCTAACAACAAGCAAACAATGGTGAAAATGAATGTTGCTCTCCTTCAGCCTGTGAAGCAATTTCCGCCTTGAACAGGCAAACTCCGCCCTTGCCATTTTCAAAGAAAATACACTTTTCGCATTGAGAAAAAGTCAATTGTGTACTACTTGAAAACCACTCGACCATGCACAGTCGAAACGCCCCTGCTACTACCTACTACTACTGCTGACAATATATTATATTACAAGTGAAGTGCATGAAAAGAATACAAGCAACGTGTCATTCATTTTTCGCCTACGCAACTGTTACTTACTGACCGATCAACGATGACCATATTATATGCCACATTTGTGCAAGCATTCGCAATCATTTGTGCAAAAATGTTAATAATGGTGATTTGGATGATAGTGTTAATAATAATAATAATAATAACTCACTTTTTCAATGAAACATTCGGAAACAAAATTTGCGGATTTTGCAGAAAAGCATTCAACAATTGTTGTGAGACGTTGAAAAGCGGTTGCAATATGAAGCACATTTTCGCTATGGTCATCTTGTTGCGTTCTTGCTTAACAAGATAGAATAGTAAATTTTTTTTTAAAAAAAAAAGCAGAATATTAAACAAAATTGCCCCTCCCTCCTGTTGAAATTATATCTTTACCCGTTGAGTGATTTCATGCAAATGTAAGAAAAAGTAGGCGAGGAAGAACTTGTTCGGAGCTGGTAAGCGTTCAATCAGCTCGCACAAACGTCCCAAACATTCGGCAATGCTTTTCACTAAACAAAACAAATATTGCAATAATTGCAATAACAGCAATAGCATCATCAACGTGTGATCATAAAAATTTCCATTTTCATGCTTCTCTTACACTGGGCTGCATGTTCAAATTTATCCAACAATTCTTCTGTAAATAACGATTCGGGCAATTCACGAATGAACAATTTCAACAAACAAGCTGCTTGGTGAGCATCGCCAAACGAAGGCTCTTCTCCATTGTCGACCGCATTTCTGAGCTCTTCTAATGAATTTTTCACAGCCGACACTCGATACAAGCCTTCTTGATCAAGTCCTGAAAATGTCGACATCGTCAAATCAAAGCATGCTATGCAAATTAAATCCAACAATATTCGAATTAAACTTTCCAAAAATTGCAAAATTTAACTATTATTTATTAACAATTTGCGTTGATCATTTCAAGTTGTGAGCAGAGAGTAAAAATAAAAATAAAAGCACTTCTTGTACAAACATTCTCATTTGCCATTGCAACAGCCATGCATGCAAAATTTGACGAGTGATTTATGAACTATGCAAACAAATTCAGTGATAAAATTGAAATTCTATTTGGAGATAAGAATAAATGCACGTTCGCGTGGATCACACGTTTCGCTTGAAAAAATATAGACAAGCACAAGAATAAATAAATATAATTAAAATCGAGCATTTTGAAAAATAAAATAAAATAAAATCAAAGTTGATCGTTGTGGACGATGAAATAATAAATAAATTGTTCTTGAAGATCAGAAAGAAAAATTTTTGTAAAGTGCAACAAGAACGGAAAATAGAAAATAGGCAAACACACACAAAAAAAGGTGGGGAGAAAAACAGTAATAATATTAATTTAAAATAGTGTACCGTTTTCGTTGATATAATCGATGCAACGACGCACAAATGCCGGCACTGGAACCCGGTCATAGCTGGGATTGTTGCACAAAGCCCGGGCCAAAGGTACTGCAAAAACGGGGCGTGCCGGAGCCGCCGGTGTGACCGTTTCAGCTTTGTTTTTGCATTTCAATTTGGATTTGGATTTCGACTTTTGTTCTTTTTCTTTTTCTTTCTCTCTGCTTTTGTCTTTAAGCTTGCCAAAGACGGTTTTCTTCGGCTTCGGCCTGAAAGCAACAAATCGTAACCTTCACAATCCATCAAAAAATCCAAACCAACAAGCTTCCAATTCTCACAAGCAAACAAACCCCTTATTTTCAAAAAAAACAAAAAAAATTTACCCTAATCGAACAACACTTCCTTGCAATGTCTGTTGTTGATTGCAAATCATGCAAATCTCACTGACATCCGGCCAGATTAGCAAATGATCAACCAACTATTACAACCGAATGACGGAAAAATTATTGATGAAATAAGAATAGCAGTTGGGTGAATATGAAAGCAAATGAAAAATAGAGAAATAAAAATCACTTCCTTTTTTTTTTAAATTTTTAGTTATGCTTTTTCAATCAAACTGATCGCATTTCCACCAATGAAATGCAGTTTTATATATAAAAAAAAACGAACAAATTGCACGAAAGAGGGGAAGTTCAAAATAAAATAATGAATAATAATGATTATTATTAATGAATAATGAAGCCAATTTTTAAAATTCAGCACAACTGAACAGAACAGTCGAACTATATTTTCTGTATTCAATAAAAAAAATAATAATACAACAATGGGAAAAGCTAACCGTTGTTCAAAACAACAATCCTGTACAACACAACCTGCTTTGGAAATAACAATTGCACAATGCAAGCTGCTGAAAAAAAACACCGGTACTATGAAGACCAGTTGAAAATTGGAAAAAAGAATATTAAAAAAATTAACAAAATATTCTAAAATTATAAATTTAACTGCAACTCATTTTTTGTGCAAAAAAAATGAACATGCCCGCCTTGACCTGAACTTTGCTGTTGAACTGTTGCAGCTGAACTGGCAACAAGCAGCACAGATACTGAGCATGTGTAGTAAAATAAAATGTGCATTTTGTTTTTGATGATTCAAATTGTTCATTTATTCAATAATTTGATGAACTATACAATATTTTTTTTAAAAAAAAGAAATACAATACTCAATACAATTTGACAAATCAGAAATGCTTGGACAAATTGTAATTTTTACAAACAACTCTGATCAATATTTATAGCAAAGAGAAAATTACAAGCATGCAAGTGAAAAATAAGCATCTTATTCTATTCTCTGTTTTTCTTTTTTGCTTTATTAATTATTACTTCTACGAGCTGAAAAGCTGAGAAATCAATTGCTGCAAAGCAACGCAAGAAGAGAAACTTGCAAAGTGGAAAGAAAAATCAGACTCTTTGAAATTCCACACACAAACACATACACACTATTTCAACAAAAAATTATTATTTCATTTTTTTTGCTGTTCAACATGTTCAGAAGATGTTTTCCAAAAAATAAAAAATGCAACAATCAAATTATTGAAAGAAGAAAGTTCTAAAAGCAAATTCACCGACACATACAAAACAAACAGTACAGACTTTTTAAAACAGGAGAAAGAACAAATCTCCAATTACCCCGCCCCTTTTCAATTTCACAACTTTTTCACAATTATCACAAAAAAAAAGATATATACGTAAAATATACCATCAAATTTACCTGAAAAAACAACTGAGCATGATGAAAAAATATGCTTAATAATTCCAAGTTGTATAATATATTGTTTGATTTTGCTTTCAAAAATATAAAAGAACCTCTGCACTGCTTGTGCTTGTTGATGCTGTTGCGTTTTCCAAAAAAATCAGCAAGTTGTTGTTCATCACAGATCTGCAATTGCAAGTTGAGCAAATTGAACAACAAAGCAAGAAATCACATGAAAAAGAAAAAAACAAAGAAGAAGAAGAAAATGCTGAACAAGTGCAATTCAATACGACACGTTAAAAATGCACAAAAGCAAGTAAATTGAACAAATCTCTCTCCATCTATCCATCCATCTATCTATCTATCTATCTATCTTGTTGGTCTCCAATTTTTCCGTATGCCAAATTGTCGACCCCAGTGGAACAATTTCCACTGATGGGAGCGAACCTTCCATTTTGTTGTCTTTGTTTCAAAGTCAAAAATCAGAACGGCAATCAATCTTGAAAAATAATCATTCAAAGCATGTCAATGAAGAAGCAGCATCCGACGAGCCAAAAAACAGCCAATCGCCTTGTTCTTCAAATCGATTTGCCGTCATTTTATTACTGTTAACGTTGAATTTAAAAATCAGAAGAGAAAAGTCTGACGTTCTTTGCCAACAATGTAATGAAAAGATAAAACTTCGTCCAGTATTATACTGTACAATCAGTTGTGTACAATACTGAACAAAGGATGATATCACAATGACAAATTTCCAAACGTTTGCACAACGAATGAATAATCACTTCGGTAGCTTCGCATTAGCAAATAGCATTTCTGCTAGCGATCAATTTCACCATTCGTTGAATAGCATATGTATATATAGATATTGCATGTATGCACAATTCATTTCGAAATTATTGCACAAGCATACCACAACATCATCTATGATAATTTTCATCATTGCAATCATCAATAAATAACCTTGTTCTTCATTTTCTTACATAAAAATAAAACCCCAACAACAATTTCAATTGTGAACAAAACAACATAAAAATTATTAAAAAATTGTTACAAAATATAAACAAAAAATTGTTCTATAAAAAAAACCCTCTCATACCACGAAATTTAAGAAAATTTTCAAAATCGCTACAATATTATATATATATATATCAACTCTATTCATTGATGGAATTCTTTTTTATCTTTTTCAAACAAAAAATCAGTACTAATAAAATATCCCTAGTTATTAATTTATTGCTGTATTATTTAAACTGCAAATGCACTGGAAAACGATTAACCTGCACATACTATTGTACTTTCATAAGATGAAAATTATAGAATTGAAAAAATTACATTTCAATCAAACACTTTCAACAAACAAGCAGAAAAAAGAATTCAATATTATCCATTTATTCTAATTAATAATTCATTCAATTGCTAAATGAACAAATTGATCAAAACATAAAATATCATTTTAAAATTAAAAATAAATACAAAATCTATATTTCATATATTAATTAATAAATTGGATTGGATTTGTAAATTTGAAAAGTAGACAGAATGCAAACAGCATATTATGAAAAATAATTTTTCTTTTTTCATCACCAACTGTAAAACTTGTAAGTGTAATTTCAAAATAATGAGAGGTTGCAATTGATGAAAAGAAGAATCAATATTAAACACTTGAAATTGAAATCACAGAAACAGAACAGCACAAAGCAAGAGAGGTTTAATTGAAATTACGCAAAAAGCCAATTTGTGCTAATTGAAAAGCCTGGCCGTTCGTTCCTAGCTCAACGAACGTGCATAAACGTGAAAGCAAGGTGGAAAAGCTCGATCGAGTCTGATTAAACAACGCAACGGGGAAGAAAATTTTTTGAGAAAATTTCATAAATAACAAAGTAAATTTCCGTGTCACGTTTCATATTTGAAAAATGAAAACAGAAGCAAAAATGAAACTAAAAAGAAAATTGCCTCTTTCGTTTTCAACATGCAAAATTTTTCATTCATATTTAATTTCAAATAAATAATTGTTGGTACTTTTTAAAAAAGTTTCTTTTTAAATGCGTCTTATGGTCAATTTACACATATATTTTTTTATTGTTAAACTGTTGAGGATACCATTAACAACAACATAATGTAATGTTGAAATGATATCATATTGAATACAATAATTAAAAACTACTAACCTTGCCACTGCTTAGCAATATGTATATATATGGCTACAATGATGATGATCATGACCAAGGCGACAACAACAGCAACATCAGTGCATAAATAAATGAATAAATAAATAAATAAATAAATAAATAAATAGCAATAGCAATAGCCTTTGTCTTTTTTCTCACATTTGCCTTTCTTCGAAGTCCATTCATCACACAGATAAAGACTTTCACTGCTTCCTAAAAATGCAAATAAAAACCACCTCTCAATCCAATTATTATTGAAATAAAACTGTACAATTTGACGATCATTCTTAAAATTATTAAAAAAAAACCTGCATATCTAACAACGCAAAGAAAATAATCTTAAAAAGACACAATGATTATACCACAAATAAAGAAAAATATTTTACAAAAAATATTATTCTTCAAATATTACAAAAGCTCTCAACTGTAAATTACACTCACTCATCTTCGTCTACATTGCTGTGCGATAAAGAGACAACGGCATCTTTGATACCAAAACACACTGTTGAATCTTCCATAAATCTATCTTCCAATACAGCGTATGACTTTATTCATATCAATGGTAGAATTCAAAAAAAAAATAATAATAAATATCACTACGAATTATGTCACGTATTCAAAAAAACACAACACAACACGCCTGTTCAATTGAAACTTTTATTTCACACTTGATTAGTCCCCAAATCAATCAATCAGAAAAATCACCACGGCAAAAATTCACATTCTCTTGTACTTCTGCATCAGTTCCAACGCGTTTTCAAGACTAAAAATGGCATCTGCAAAATTTTGGTCTCGCAATTCACTCATAGCGGATGTGCCACATTTAAATGCCTCGTTAAAATCTGCAAATCGCTCAAGTGCCTCCTCTTAAAAAAAAAATATTTTTCAATTTTAAACCAAAATGCAAATCAAAACACAATTAACATACCTAATTGAACGTCTGCGGAAACACCGTCATCAGGAATTTCCGAATAATTGAGCGGCACTGCGATTTCCACGCCACTTAGAAATACATCATAAGTATCATAGAAAGAGTCCCATTCTGTAGTGTCACCATGGAAACGAACTAAAAAATTTTTCCAGTGAAATTTCAGAATATATTCAAAATAGGATAAAAATTTCAACAAATTCATATGATGATTTACCTACTTTACAAAATTAAAATTTAACAGTTAAATTCAATAAATTAATAATTTTCCACCAAACATGATTAACAAAAAAACAAATTGTTTAACGATTTTATTTTAGAAAGATACGGTAAATTATTCAATTGAAATCAGCTTTAATCACTCCAAAAGAGGATTATAATGATAGTGATAATGATAATCTTACCTTTTTCCAACGATTCGTTCACCTCTTCCGGTGCCGGTAATGGGTAGTCAAGGTCGTTGAAGATGTTAAATAAATAAGCTCCTCGCCATCTGCCGTACTTTCGAGCTTCAATTAGCTAAATTTAAAACAATTTTAAATTCAAAATAATTAAATTCAAAATAAAAACCTACATACAAATTAAAATAAAATGCTATACACTCAACATCAATGTCAACGTTATCATATATTTAACAATATTCATACCAAGATTCAACAGAGGTTGACTACTTTTATGTATAAATTTGTTACTTTACAAATTAAACATTTTACTGAAACATTGTAAAAACAATCGCATATAAAATAACGTACAAGAAATACCGTTAAGTATTTCTCACATAGAATTCAAAAGACAAATTATTATTATAGAACTTCTGTATTTAATTATTAAAAAATTTTTTCTTTTCTTTCAATTTTAATAACTCATTATATAATACTGAAGCAAATGCACTTTCAACAATACATATTACCCATGCATATGATTTAGTGTTCAATATAAACTAACACTAAATATTATAATATGTTTCACTTCTTACTTTTATAAATGAATTGCTAGCATTAGAAGATTATAGAATAATTTCATAAATTAAAATTATCAGTCTCAAAATAACAAACATGAAATAGATATAAACATTCAACAGATGATAAATTATAACAACTTGGCTACTCACACTGTTGTCTAAATCACCAAAAAAGGATAAAACGTTGATTAAATTCGCGGCTGTAATATAAAACTTTGCGACATCTCTAAAATTGCAACATATTTATCAAGCAGTATTTCAGATATAAAAACAATAATACATTGTAAATCTTCTAGAACGATCTAATAGATCAGCCTTTTGAAAAAACCTTAATGCCACACGCTTCAGATATTTCTGCGCAGCATCTTTGTTGCAGAAACAATTATCCTTTTTATTGTCGCGCTCAAGCTAAATAAAATCCATCACAAAACTAATTTCCCATAGATTTCAAAATACTTTGCTCAGATACGACATCAGGAAACAGATAAAGGATTTGCATTCTGGTGATGTTGTATCTATAGTCAGAGCTTTTTCATAAACATAGCGCAGACCTAAAATTCACAGTTTACAAAAGTAAATGAATTAAAATCATCACATACACCAGTATTCCACGGCAACATTACACTTTGCATTATCTTCAGCTATTTTCAAAAAAGGTTTAAGCGATTTATACGCTTCTGGCAATCGGCACATTACAATTTTTCAAACAGTAATTTCCTGAAATTATTCTTGAAGAGTATTTTTTAATAGTAAATTTGAGATGTTCAATAAAGTGATTGTTTTCCGTTATTACAGTTAACTAGCTGCCACCACAAGAAGAACCAAAAGCAGGCTTTGCAGAAAGTATACAGTATATACAATTACAGTAATCTTGGAATCAAT